>PVHX01006150.1:0-103842 GCA_004024805.1 Geosciurus inauris | reverse complement strand
CACGCCCACCATTCCCACACACCCACCATGCCCACATGTCCACCATGCCCACATGCCCACATGCCCACAGGCATGTGTGCTTCCTCGTAACCCCCCACCAGGTTGTTCCTGAGGAGAAATAAACTCTGCAGCAACTCCAAGCACTCTGAAGGGCAGATGCTGGAGGGGCATCGTTTTGCTGGCGGAGGGCAGGAAGAGGGAGACTGGGGTGACTGTGTTGGGCCTGGGAATGTCCACCGTCCCAGGGGACCCACAGGATGAGTCATCTTGCTGATAGTTAAAGTCATCATTTCATGGACATGGAAGGACCCACATAGGAGCCGCCGTCGTTTTCCAGAGGGGTGTACGGAGGCACCGCGACAGAGGGCAAGCCTTAGGTAAGCCGGATGCCCCCTGAGGTCCTCCAGCTCATCTCAAAACCTTCCAGAAAGTTCCACAGAGCCTGGCCCTGCGAGGCATCGGCTGAGATCTGCACAGGAGGACAACCCTGCCCTCCACCAAGGGCACAGCAAGGTCAAGGAGCCAAGTTCACAGCCCCGTCCCACCTCTGCATGGTTGTTGCTTGCCTTTTTCTTCAGCCCACCCCAGGGTCTTCACAGCTAAAACATATTTCTGATGGGTTTAATTCTGTTGATTCTTCTCGGCTTCTCCTGATAAAACACTGCTATTTGCAGAAACAACCACAAAGATTTTAAAAAGAAAAAAATGTCTCGGGAGTACGCGGTAAGAACTTGCTGGGCCACGGGGAGGTCAGGGTCTGGACCTGGGAGAACGGCGGAGATTCTTCTTGTATTTACCCAAGACTAGGGAGGGTTAATACCAAAGCTCCGAACCCACCAGCCGCCATTCAGGAATAGCCTGGAGACAGGGGACTGACTCAAGGATGGGTAAAAAAAAATGAAAAGTTCGGTGAAGGGCTTGTAACCAGGCATCTCGGCTTGAGACTTCCAAGGCCGGTTTGTATTGGACTTATGGAATGAATCTCTGTGTCAGGTTTATTAAATCTAGCACCATCTCTGGTACCAATAAGCTGTGTGACATTGGACAAGTTACTAAACTACACTGGTCTGTATTCCGCAGCCCTAGTGCTAACAAATGCTCCATGGAAAAGTCAAGGGGTTGGAGAAGGTCATGGTCAAATACGTCAGATAACATTTGGTAAGTGGTGTGTGGCTTGAAGTGAAAGGAGAACTTCACAGAGCCTTTGTAGGATCTTGCTAGGATGTCACAACTTGGGACTCCCCAAGAATGGAATTCAGGAGGCAGTCTTCCCAGATAGATCTGTTGAGGGATCCCCTCTCCACGCTGTGCTCACTGAAAAGTCCCAGGTGTGATGACCTTTTAGGTCTCTCCCTGTATGAAGGACTAAAATCTTTGATTCTCTAGTTGCTTTTCCATGGACACGTATTCCTTTCTTCTGTTTTAACTAATTTATTTTTCTACCGATACGTAATTGTCACACTGTAAACGTTGCCCCTTTGAAATGCTCGATCCAGTGGGGTTTTGGTACATTCACAGAGTGGTGGCCCCAACGCCACTAACACCCCAACATCTTCACCATCTCCAAAGAAACCCCACTCCCCAGAGCAGCCACGCCCACCTCCCCTCCCTCCACACATCAAAGCCACTGGGTGTTACTCCCCTTTCACATGAATTCCGGGAGCAGGTTTTCATTTACCCAGTTCTGACATCTGAAGAAATCTTCCTCCTACCCTGGTCCTGCACCCACCCAGTTTCCAATCCCCAAACAATTAACCACTTGTCATAGTTTCTTTGAGCCCGTCCGGAACTTCTTTCCCCAAATATAAGTGGAAAACGAGCATCTGTTAGATCACCTGTTACCATGACAACAATTAGTTCATATGTGATTCAAAAGTAAGGAAATGAGGCTGGATAACTCCAAAGTTACCCTGGTTTATTTGCATTGCGCGCGCGCTTGCTCGCTCTCTCTCTCTCTCTGTCCCCTGAGGAGCAAACCCAGGAACTCACATCTGCAAAGCAAGCTCTTCACGGCTGAGCTTCACCCCTTGCTGAAGAGCTCAGTTCTCTTTCTGGCAGGTTTGGATTACGGGATGGGTCTCGGTGCAGTTTCCTTCGTGAGTCGTGTGTTCTGAGTTCACCGAGCTGCTTAGATCTGTGGATTGGCAATTTTCACCAAATTTGGAAATGATTCGGTCACTATTTCTTCGAATATCCATCTGCTGTTTCTGTCCCCTGGCCCCTGGTCTTCGACACTGATCTCTTCTTGAGCAGCGTCTGTGTCCCGTTGCGTTGGGACATTTGTATCTTACGGTGGCCTCCTCTGTGTGTCAGTTATTTGGTTATTTTTTTTTTCACTATTTATGATGTTTTATGTGGACCGCAGCTGCTTTGGCCCGTACTCTAGTTGTGAGGGCGTGTTGGGCCTCCTGGTAGCCCCGCCTTTCTTCATAGGCGCTGTTATTTTGGTGCGTTTCTGCACAACTCACAGCCTGTAGGAAAGACGTGATGCCTTCTAGAAGGCATCTGCACATGCCCTTGTTTTCAATGATAACACACCACACATCCTTCTGCACTTGTTTTCTTCATTTAGCTGCATGCCTTGGAGAGCTTTCTAAGTCACTGTGTAGACAGAACATCCTTGTTCTTTTTCCTGGGTGCCTATTATTCCGTTGAATGATGTACCATGGATGGTTTAATCGGTTCCTTATCAGAGGCTGTTTGGCTCAGTTCCAGTCTTCTGCATTTATGATCGACATGGCTATGCAAACCTGATATGTATGTTATTTATTCATTTATTGATTGGCTGATACAAGGACAGATGAAGGGCAGGTCAAGGGGCAAGTCCATGTTTAAACTTGGTACCTATCTCCCTGGCGACTGCACCAATGCCAGCGCCCACCCCCAGGTCTAAAAGTGCCTGTTTCCTTGCACACGTGTCTGCCAACCCAGCACCACCTAACTGTTGGCGTTGTTGCCAAGCTGGTGCGTGCAAACCTGTGCTTCAGTGAGCAGTGACGATGAGTGTCCTCTTACACGTCGGGCTGTGCGTCTTTTCGCATCTTTAACAAATTCATCTCTCCTTTTCTGTAAACTAGATTAGACTTGAAGAAATATTTACAAGAAGATCCGCGATGGGTGAGGGTGTCATGCAGCTTCAGCTATCAATGTGGTGTGGTTCTAGTAAGGACAGACAGATTGACTGGTGGGCGACAATATGCCGTCCAGAAAGGGACCCAAAATGGGAGGGGTCAATGCCTGGGGAAATGGCATCTAAAGTCACTGGGAAAGATGGACGGTTCAGCAACTGGTATTGGAACTACTGCTCAGCCATAAAACTCACGCCCCATTACCATGCACCGGAAAGAAATCCAAATGGACCAACAGTTTAAATGCCCAAAAGAAAACCATAAAAGTACTAAAACAAGAATAAGCACAATTTTTATAACCTTGGAGTGGAAAAGCGTTTTCTAACTATGACTTAGAAATCCGAACTCCATAAATGAAAGATGGAAAAAATGGGCACAGTGGTGCACACCTGTGATCCCAGCTGCACGGGAGGCTGAGGCAGGAGGATCACAAGTTCAAGGCCAACCTCAGCAACCTAATGAGGCCCTAAGCAACTTAGCAAGACCCTGTCCCAAAATAAAAAATAAAAAAAGGCTGGGGACATGGCTCAGTGGCTAAGGGCCCGGGGTTCAATGTCTGGTACCAAAAAAAAATTGCCGTTCTTTTTAAAGTGATCCTGCAACAGTTCTACGGGTTGACCCTGCTCTGGGGCAAGGTTCTTCTAAGTCGAGTCAGAGCTTCACACTCGGATAGCGCAGGGCTCTAGTGGGGTGTGGGAGCGACGTGAGCCAGGCGTCCTGAGAGGGTAGTGGGGACGGGGGCAAGCCAGAAGCTGCGCCCCACCAAAGCCGCGGTGCAGGGTGTTGCTTGCTGAGCCCGATGCAGCCAGGTGACAGCAGGTCCCAGCAGACCAGATCCTTCCATTATTTCAGTTGTGCGCTAAAGCTGTACTTGAGTGTGGAATCTCCTCGTCCTTGTCCAGTGCTGGCCGCGGATCTCAGCACTGCCTTCCACTGCCCTGGGGAGCAGACAGCAGGTGCCGGCTGCCCTGTGCTTGCCTCCTGCAGTCTGGCTCCAGGTTTTCTTAACCAAACCGCAGGACCTTGTGCCAGGAATGGAAGGATCCAGTCACAGCCGAGCGGTGACCCAGGAGCCACCAAGGGCTCCTTCGAGTGCCAGCTTCTGGCTAATTTCACCAGTGAGGTGTGTCTTGGGGAACCCAAGTGGCGTGTCTGGGGCCCAAGCCCTCCTCCTGGTGAAGAGGGCCATGTCCCCATTTCCTCTAGACCGCAGCGACTTTCGGGCAGTCCTGGCCCAGCCAGTTCTAAGCGGGCGAAGTCGGCCTGACCTCACTGCATCCATCAGGACGGGAGCCAGGCTTGGCATCCCCTGGGCTGCTGGACGGAGGTCGGGTTTCCTGGTGTGAATCAGCAACTCCTCTGTGCATGACAGGGTGGGTAAGGCTTCCAGCACATGTCCCTCTGGCCACACCTCCCCTTGGGGGTCACCTTCACCTGGTCTGTCAGGCTCACCATCCTCTTGAGCTGAAGTCTTCCGCATCCAGGACACAGGGAGGTCAAACTGGTGATTTTTTTCCTCTGGTTGGATACCAGGTTGGCTTTGGTCACCCTTCTCCAAAAGCCACTGCAAATGACAGGTGAAAACAGCCAGAGATTGAGTTAGCCTGGGGATCAGGAGGGAGTTCAGTTGGCAGTGGACTAAGACAGCGCTGTCTGGTGCGACTTCCCTGGGTCCACACCGTGGACACCATACAGCAGCTGCCAGCAACGGGGGCCGATGAGCCCTCGAAATGTGGCTAGTGAGACTGAGGAATGTCGTGTTTAATTCTGTTTCCTTTTAATTTATGATAATGTACGTGTGGCTGAGAGATTGGGCAGCCTAGCTCTAAGGGAATTTTTTTTTCTTTAATTTTTTTTTTAGTTGTTGATGGACCTTTATTTCTTATTTATTTATATGTGGTGCTGAGGATCGAACCCAGTGCCTCACGCATGCTAGGCAAGCGCTCTACCACTGAGCCACCACCCCAGCCCCTCTAAGGGAATTTTTAAAGTCAACTCTTAACCTGGTTAATGCTGGGTTGGGTGAGAGGGTAACCAGTACGAGTTATGGAATGAACTTCGTCCCCCTGAAACACTCATGTGAAAGCTCTAACCCCTGATGTGATGGTATCTGGAGATGGGCCTTCGTGAGGGAGTCAGGGTTAGGTGAGGTCATGGAGTCGGGGCCCTCTGAATTGAATTAGTGTTCTTGTGAGGACAGGCAGGACCTGCTCTCTCCCTACCCCTCAGCGCCCACACCCTAGGAAGACCATGTGCGGATGCATCCAGAAGGAAGCCATCTGCAAGCAGGAAAAGGGTCCTTACCAGGAAACTTAATCTTGGCCTTCCAGCCTCCAGAACAGCGAGGAAGAATTTCTGCCATGTAAGCCGCCTGGTCTGCGGCGTGTTGTTACAGCAGCTGTGCTGACAGCGGGTTTCCTAGATGTGCAGAAGCAGAGATGGAGAGCCGAACCCTGAGCGTCTTCTGCTAGCGCCCTAGAGACACCTCTGCTGTGTCCTCCCTCTGAGAGGGATATTCAGGGCAAAGCAGCAAAACCAAGGCCCTAAGAAGCTTCCCTGCAGGTCTGTGTGTGGCGTAGAGAGAAGGTGGGGACAGGGGCTGGGGTCTTCACACAGCCATGGTCCCCAGGTGGTAAGGGAGCAGCTCCTCGTGCCAGGCGCCATGCTGAGAGCAGAGGTGCAGTGCACGGAGGTGGCCCTTGTCCCTTGGAGCTCACAGCCCAGGATGGGACAATGGACAGCAATCAAATAATGACACCACTCATGCAGAAGTGTCCTGGAACATGCCCGCAGACAAGGCCAGTATGGACCCCACGACCTTCTGGCCCCAAGCCTGCCCTTCCCATCTGCTACTGGCCACAGACCAAGACAGTGAGGGAGCCTGGCCCAGGGTGTCAGAGTGTGGGGGTGCTGGCCTGGGTCCCCAGCCCTGTGTGAGGCAATGTCCTGCTCCATCAAAGCTAAGTGTGTCCATGCGTGGCCAGTCATTCTATGCTTTCCAAAAATGAGCAAACACCAGAAATCTCTATGAGAACTTTCCCAGATAAGAAAAGTCAAATTGTTGCCAACAATTTTTTTTAAAAAACGATGATTCCTGGGCAGGTGGAACAGAGCCCAGCTGCGGGCCACGTTCTGCACACAGGCTGCCTTTTTGCTGGCTCTGTTCTCTACTGAGACCCTGGATGGTATAATCTGTCCTGATTGTCCATGTTTTTTTTTAAAAGTCAAACAAGGTGCCATCACTATAAAATTAAAAAATAAGATAATTTAGAAAGTCCCCCCCGCTTTTTTTTTTTTTTTTTGGTACCAGGGATTGAACCCAGGGGCACACATCCCCAGCCCTTTTTATTTTTTATTTAGAGACAGGGTCTCACTGAGTTGCTTAGGGCCTTGCTAAATTGCTGAGGCTGGCTTTGAACTTGTGATTCTCCTGCCTCAGCCTCCTGAGCCACTGGGATTACAGGCGTGCGCCACCGCGCTCCGCTTAGAAAATACATTTTTGAACATGTATCCAACTGAGCTTGGCCCTTCTGGGCATCATAACCAAGTGCTGATGAGCACCATGCAAAGATTCATAGGAGAGTGACTGACACCTCGGACTCGTGGTTAACACAGGTGTCACCAGCAGTGTGGCAGCTGGTGCTGTGACTTTCCATTGTGGTAGACAACTCTTTGTAAAATCAGAACAAGATGACGGTACAGCCACCCTTTTCAGTATGGTGGTTCTCGTGGGACGTCTCCTTGATAGCCCCAGGTCATGGGGGAGAAACTCCCGAAACAAATTAACATGCTTGAATAACACGGTTTAGTAAATAAATGTCAAACCAGGTGAGAAAGAAGAGGAAGAGGATGAGGTTGCCATCCATTGCCTCGGGCACAGGAAGACAGAGGCCCACTGGTTATACGTGTGTGCTGTCCTCAGCCACCCGGCTGCCCAGCGATGGTGCGGTCAGTGGGCTCAGAACTGGAGAAGAGCAGGGCCCCGCAGAGCTCCAGTGCGTGGAGCTCTGGGAGTCGTGCAGAGGCAGCATGACATGGAGACCCCTGGGACCAGAGGCCAGTGACTCTCAGGAGCATAGCTGGCAACCTGCTCTCACAACCTGGCAACACGACGTCACCAGCAGTGTGATCACTGGCCACGGGACGCTTCAAGGGCGGTGGCCACATTAGAGCTGTTTGTACACAGCGGCACGATCACGAAGGTCGGGCCTACCTGCCCTTCCCACTCCTTTCCGTCTAGAATCCACACCTGATTCTTCCTTCATCTTCTGTCTCCTATCATTTACCTGCAAGTTCACTGGCTTTCTTTTCCCTCTGGACCCAGCACATCTCTAGATTTGCCCAGATGTCACAAGCTCCTTGCTCGCTCGCTGAGCGTGGATAACACCTTCTATGAGTTTTATTCACCCTATTTCTGCCTCTTTTTCTACAGAGCACGATGGAATGGTGCTAAATATTCAGTTAAGAATAACTGAGTACGTGAGAGTTCCAATCGAACACGTTATGATCAATTTTCTTACAAGATGCCATGTTGTTAAAACCCTGAGAAAACACCCCGCGTACTTATGTGTACGGCACTGCCGTGCCAGGACGAGTCGGCAAGCACGTGCTGCAAAGGAACCAGACGGGAAGTGTTTCAGATTTGGACGGCCTTAAGGCTCCATCCCAAGGACCTGTGATCCTGCCCTTGTCTCTTGAAGGCAGGCGTGGTCAGCACAGACGAGAGGGCGGGGCTGTCTTCCAGGACAGCATCATACAAAAGCGGGTAGTGGCCCGGGCAGACCCCTGTGTCCTAGAATCATAACCAGGTCTTCACTGGCATGAATGTCTGGCGAGACACTCTGAAGTCAGATGGGACCTGAGAACATTCTTCAATTTGCTGGACTAACCTACGTGTGGCAGACATCCAGCACCCCTGTCGCCTGCCCATTGGATGCCACTGGTGTCCCCAAAGTGCCCCCATGGATTTCCAAGCAGGGTACCACACACCGTTGCTGATTTGCATGGTGGCAGCTGAGGCAGGGGGAGATGGCTGCAGGGTGGGGAGACCGTCCATCATTCACTCAGCGAACAGTTGTGAACACAGGCCCCATTCCAGGCAGCAGGCGAGGGGCAGGCCATGACGTCCTGAGCCAACAGTCAGGCCTAGCCTTGGTGGACCTCATGTCCCAGAGAGGACACTGGCCTACGTCACAGAGGACCACAGACTGGATGATTTAAGTGTCAGAATTTTATTTTCTCACAAATCTGGAGGCCCAAAGTCCCAGATTGAGGTGCTGGCAGATTCTATGGTGGGGAGAACTCTTTCCGGCTGTGACTGTCCACCCTCCTTGCTGTGCGGTCACTACTGCCTCTCTCGAGTGTCTGGAAAAAGGTCTCCAGTGTCTCTCCCTCTTCTTATGAGGATACCGGCTAGGACTTGATGACCCTCCGACCTCATCTGACCTTGACCCCTTCCTAAAGGTCCTCTCTCCAAATACAGTCATGTTGGGAGTCAGAGCTTCAGCATATGAAGGGAGGGCGTGATTCAGTGCACAACATGCACAACGGCCAGGGAACGTAGAAGTGAGCAAATGACAGGGGGTGTCCATTACGGTGAGCGCTCCGGGGAGAGGAAACCAAGAGGAGCTGGGAAGGACAGCAGGGTCTCTGAGGAGGTGACCATAGAGCCAGTGCTAATCAGAAAGAGTGCTCCCAGCAGGAAGGAAGCCCATGGCTGGGAAGAGGGGCAGGGCAGAGGAGGGTGAGGCTAGACCTCGCAGAGCCTGGTAGGCCTGTGAAGGCTTTTGGGACTTTTCCAGGGAGCACCAGGAAGCCTTTGGGGTTTAAAGCAGGGAAGTGGTCTGTTTTGCACCTTAGAGGGCCCAGTGACCACTGTGGGGGACAGCAGAGCCGGCTGGGCACAAGGCACAGCATCTGTCTCCCTCAGGTCCTCCTTCTCCGCCTACCTCCTTCAGGTCAGGCACAGTAGTGGAGCTGTGGTTCTCAGACTAGGCCCGCGTCAGGACCCTGTGGGACCTGGTGACCCCATTCAGAAAGTTCTAGAATCATCCAGCTCATCCTTCCATTCCTGAAGGACCAAAGGCCCGTTTTCTTATCCTTTTTATTTCTGTCTCGATGAAATAAGAGCTGAGCCCGCACCGAGGTCTGCACCTGCGACATTTGATGAAAAGATGGTAGAATCGATCTCCCTCCCTCCTGATAATTAGGGGGACAGAAGGAGAAAAAGAAAAAAGCAAGGGGATCCTGTTCAAGGTGCAGGTCCTTAGAGATGAAAGGGCCTCCCCAGCCCCTGGCAGCCCAGGCTTCTGTGCAGGAATTGAAAGGGCTAATTAGGGGCAGGAAGGGGTGGGGGACACAGCCTCAGGCAGGGAGCTGTTCCCTGGGAGAGACAGACCCACAACACTGCAGCTCCATCCCCACTCAGGAGCCACAGTCGGGGCTGAAGCCAGGCTACGACACGCACAGTCTGCCTGCTCAGAACAAATCGAATTTTATCTGCTCCTAACAGTTGGATGGTAACTGGGAATCAGGGCCAGACCTGTCTGCCTCGAAACCAGAGCTTCTCCCCCTGAGCCAGGAAGCCTGCAGGGACTTTCCAATTCTCAAGGGGTGCTTCATGTTTAACAGCTCCTGTGTGCCCCCGACTGCCAGCCCCGTCCTGCAGACCCCAGTCCACCTCCCTTTTTATACTGATGCTTATGTTTCATTATTTATTTTAAATCACATGAGTAATAACAGTGTGTATCTTTCCAGAAATTTCTCTATACATTTACGTGTGTGTGTGCGTGCGCACGCACGCGCGCGCAAGTGTGTGTGTTGTTTTCTTTCCCACTAGTAGAAAATTCTGGGGTTTTACAAACATCATTGAATAGCATCTTGCCGTGCATGTTGTCTTTTGAGTTGGTCTTCTACACGTTCCACTAGATCACGCGTCTTGGAGATCCTTCAAAGTCAGTTCACACGCACACACCTTCATCTCTTGTCTGGCTCCCCAGGGCTGCACAGGGAAAGCCAGGTGCCTGGGACTGAGTCCAGCCCCAGGACTCACTGCCCTTGGGTCCTTAGGCAAATGACAGGTGATACATGCACAGGGTTCAGGGAAATTCGATGTTTCCAGCATCTCACTTTTTCCGCCTCCTCTGTGGCCCGCAGTCTCCCCGCAGCTTTTGACTCTGGTGTGTTGGTCGCTGTGCTGAGCCTGTGGCTGCTGCAGCCATCTGCGGCTTCTCCTGCTTTGGAGCAGAGCCTCGACCCCCGTGTGTGTTGGGGGTCCCTCTCTGGCAACCAGGGGTCCCCTCCACCTTCTGCAGCCGTCCTTACAGGGCCTCCAGTCTGCATCTCTGCCACTCCCCTGTAAAGTGCAGCCTCCAAGAGCTGGCCACGCAAGAAGGGATGTGACAGGGCTGCCCCAGCTGCTGCTGCAGGGTCCCCACCAGGGTCACTAAGCCTGTGGAGATTGGAACAGCCAGGCAGGGTCCTGGCCTGGACGGTTGGGACAGGTTGTAAAGGACACCAGGGCTCCTCTTGTGTTTTCCCAGGAGGGGACAAATGAGGCACACCTGCTGTCTGGGACTCGGTTTTCCACTCTGTCATGTGAGGGTGAGACCAAAGGTCAGTGGCTTTTGGCCTCTTCAGTCACAGTCCACACTAAGAAACATGCCAAACTCAGGGTCCGGGAATATTTTTGATCACTGAGGGGCAAGGAAATAGTGACCAAGAAATAGCAAAATGCCCAGATCCACTCCCTGGGGTCCCAGGACGCACTCCTGGAAGGGTGGTCAGCGTCTTCCAGCTCAGTTCAGCGAATGTTTGCTATAAAGGTCCAAATAGGAAATGCCGTGGCTCTGCGGGGCATGTGGCCCCAGCGCCGACTGCTCCCCACTGTGCCACTGACCTGGTGTGTGCAGAGACGACCCCAATCCACCTCAGGCTCGTGTTCCCACAAAACTTCATTTGCAAACAGGCGGCCACCCCCGCCTTGGTTTGCCAGCTCCTGATAGGGGCTCGTCTGGGTCCGCCCAGGACTGGCCGAGTCACTGTGACTGCCATCTGTGCTAATATTGAATCACACAAAATGACCAGGAGGTAGGCTCGCATTTCTCGCCCTTTTGTGGGCAGGGGAGGGAGCAGAGGCAACTGGTCCGTTCTGCCCAGCAGTTGAGAGTGAAATGACCAGGGCACTTGCAGGCAGTCCAGGGGTGACACGAGACCCTCCAGCAGCTCTTTTCATCTCCCGTGGTGTTCAGATTGAGCAGAGGCACTGCCTTAACTGGTGGCACTCTAGTGAACAGAGCCCCTTGCTTGCCCGCAGTGGATGGAAAGCAGAGAGTTAAGCCAGCGCTGGGTGTGTTCAGGCCACCCATATAGGGGATGTTTGTCACCACAGCACACCATCACCTCTCCTGACTGTTATTAGCATAAGAGCTTCATTAACATGGCAGGTGATGGTGGCATTAGAAGCCACTCTCCTGGCGAGGAAGCCACTGCCCATTCTCTCCTCTTCCGCTCTTTCTGATTCAGTAATAAAGTGAGACAGGAAATCACTCTTGGGAGCTAGCATGCCTTCAATGTCTCTTGAATCCCTGTAAATATTTGTTTTTAACAAAATGGGAGCAAACCCCAGGTTTGGGATCTTTGGCAAGTGACAGTATTTATCTGGATCTAAAAATATTTGTGTTCTCTATGCCTCATTTTTGTGTGTTTATTACCCATGGCAAGTGGAATCGATTCTCTTGACAGTAGTGACACAGAGTCTCCTCTCAGACCAACTTAATAAAAGTCATGAGTGATTTCACAGATATGGTAGCTTAGGATAAAGCTACCCTATACAAAAATGTGAGCCCATTTAAAGTTGCTGTAAGAAAACAGTAAGTAAAATGATACAGGAGATTTGCCAACAGCCTGGGAGCTGTTGGCAAAGGTCAGGCAATGAGGAAAACCCAGACTCAGGAATCCAGTTCAATATCTTTCCCGCCCAGACATGGGGTGGAGGCTGGGGAGGAGACGTGCTCCGCTGGGGGGGACCCAGCATCCCAGTGACAGGGGCAGGAGGCAGCCTCAATCTAATTCGGAGGCCAGGCTATCCTGGTGTTCACGGCCCCGTCCTGCCAAAGGATGGGGGAAAGTCGATGAACGCCAGCAAGCGCGTGTCATCACCTGCGTTAGCAGGCTTGGGTTCCCCACTCGGTGGCCCGGGATCTGGGTGGCACAAAAGAATACAGCTCTCACGGTCCTGGAGGCTAGGATCTGAAATCAAGGTGTGGGCAGTGTTGGCTCCTCCTGGAGACGTCTAGGAGAAGCCCTTCTGTGCCTCCCCGCCAGCTTCAGGTGGCGGCCAGCAATCCATGGCCCTCCTGGGCCTGCAGAGCCCGCCTTCCAGTATCTGCCTCATTATTCCCTGGGGTTCCTCTGTGGGTTGGTGTCCAGGTCCCCCTCTTGTTGTGAGGACCCCCTAATCCAGTACGGCCTCAGCTTAGCTTCTTTATATCTAGAAGGACTCTATTTCTAAATGAGGTCACATGCACAGGGATGGGGGGCTAGGAGTGGACCCCATCTCTTCAGGAGACATCATTCACCCCACAGCATCAGCATCCTGGCTGAGCAGCCACAGGCTTGGTACAGAGAACTGTGCTCTGCCCCAGAGGCGCCTGGGCTGAGCAAGAATTGAAACCACCCAGCAAGAGGCCAGGGGCCCCGCCGCTCAGCTGGCTCACAT
Organism: Geosciurus inauris; assembly: GCA_004024805.1. NCBI lineage: Eukaryota > Metazoa > Chordata > Mammalia > Rodentia > Sciuridae > Geosciurus > Geosciurus inauris. Next base: position 90,996 of record PVHX01006150.1, on the reverse strand, counting down.
TAGTCTCAGTCTGAGGCTGTGGCGGCACCGCAGGGCCGGACCCCAGCAAGTTCAGCAGCGAGAGGCTGCCGCCAGCAAAGGTCAGGGCCCCCTCTTTACAGTATAAATACGACCCCCTTCCCGGCCGCCCCCTCCCAACTACACAATATCTCTTTCAAAGATCGCCAAACACTGAAGCAGACCATACCAAATTGGCTTTATTGTTTTAAAACCAGCTCCTGCTGTCCACGCCAACCCCTCCCCCAGGGGAAATTCATAATAGATGTCTCTGCAGAGTGCACCCGTCCTCCAGCCGCAGCCCGGAGGCAGGGATGCTGAATAGCGTCCCCTAACAAATACCTAGGCCACCAGTGATGGATGGCTAATTTAGCAGCAGGTGCCGAGTGATCAGAGACTTGGCTGGCACTGACCCAGGGCCTCCAGGAGCCGGGCCAAGCCCTTGGACTACCTCTGACCATTTGGTCCTCACTTCCTGCTAGCAGTAAGTTATTGCCATTTGACAGATGAGAAAACCGAGGCTCCGGGAAGGAAAGTACAAAGCTTTCCAGGGCTGGGCCAGGATACAGCCACCAGATGCTGGCCCAGGTAGGAAAGTGGCAAAACACGCTACTTAAAATAGTCCAGGTTCATGCGGAAGCTCCCTGAGGAGCAGAGCTTCACGTTTTAAAACAAGGGGCACCGTTGGCATTCATTGCTTTAGGACCCTGTGTGGCTGTGTAGCAGGGAGTGCCAGTACACAGGGTCATCGCAGGTGCCCCAACAGGGACCAGGAGGGGTGCAGATCAGGCAGAGCCGGGCTTGATGCACAGGCATGCTTCGTGACTGTACAGTTTCTAAATAACTTTTCCCACTTGGTTCTGGTAAATGCCTGGAGGAGCAGGCATCCTGCCCCCTGCCTTGGGCTCAGCGGAGCTCAGCAGGGACGATTGGGATTCTCCTCTTAGTGGCCTAAATCGAAGATTCTTGGCCGTAATACCCCCTTCTGAGAGGTGCTGTGACTTCCCCTCATGCTGTCTGCTTGGCCAAGTGCGAGGGCCCGGAACCTGGCCTGCACACCTGGCCCACCAGTTCCATCCCCCCCCCCCACCTGTTAGCTGGGTGACATCAAGTGGCACCACTTGCTGGCCTCAGGGTTCCCATTTGCCAGATGCGGGTGAGAGGAGCCCCCCTCCTGGGGAGGTCACTGCAGCTGTCACAGAGGCAGGAGCTGTGGTGTCAGAACACAGCTGCTCTGGAGCAGCCCCAGGTGGGAGAGAGTCCCTCTACCCCAGTCCCCAGGGCTGCTGTCCCACGTGACCACAGACAGTGCCACCTGTCAGAAGCAGGGCAGGGGCTCCCTGGGCTAGGGTCAGAGTGTCCACAGGGCTGTGCTCCTCAAGAGTTCCAGAAGAATCTGTCTGCCTTCACGGTCCATGGCCGGCAGCCCCTGCCTGCTCTTTTGAGCCAGCAACGCTGGACATGTCCCTGTCCTGTCGGTCACGCTGCTCTTCTGTCATCCTGGCTGCTCTGACTCTGTCTCCCTTTCCCACCTGAAGGAGGATGGCCGGGATGGAGGTGGGCCCGGTCAGGTGGGCCAGGCGACGGCCTAGCTCAGGTCAGTTGATGGGCAACCTCGGTCCCCTCCGCAGCCTGCTGTCCTCTCGGCCATGTCACCTCCACCATCACGGGCTCCAGGATGTGTTCTCTTGGGGTGCGGGACACACTCTGCCCACTACACCCATCACCCAGGGAGGGCCAACTCAGAGCATCCTCGACGGCAGGCCTGGGGCTGCGCCGGAGGCCACGGGTTGAAACTGCACAGTCAGAGGGCACATCCTGACGGAAAAACAGAACTGTTTTAAATTTAAGTAACATTCAGTGTCTCAGAGAGCAGCAGGTTCCCGTGGAGACGTCAGGGAGGGGATGGGGAAGTGACCTCTGTAGGTGGCCATGTGGGGACAGGGAGGGCTTGGAGAAGGCGATGGGGACCAAGGGCCTCGGGGAGGAAGGGAGCCCTGCAGAGCGGGGAAGGGTGTTTCAGGAGGGGAACAACAGCTGCCGAGCCCAGTGCACGGAGGTCCAGCGAGGACGGTGTGCAGGAGAGGACAGCAGGGAGCAGGCGCCCAGGTGGGCGAGGACCTGGCTGTGCCTCCAGGGAGGGGTGTGGAAGGAGGGCAGGTGGTTCTCTGATGTGCTCAAACCCAGAGCCTTAAAACAACAGCAGAGTCTTCTCTCGTAGTCAGGAGGCTGGGAACCTGAAATCCAGGGCCACGCGTCCCCCAAAGCTGCAGAGAACACTCCTCCCTCCTCCAGCCGCAGGCGGATATAGGAACCCCGGGCTTGGGGCCCCGTCCCTCCATCTCAGCCTGTCCTTCCTTCTTCTGCTCCTCTGTGTCTCTGGCTCTTGTGTGTCCTGTTCTGTCTCTGGGAGGACACCCTCGTTGGATTTGGGGCGCACCCAAGTGCAGGAAGATGACCTCTTCGTCCACACCACGACCACATCTAGAGACCCTGTTTCCAGATACGGTCACATGCAGAGGTTCTGGGTAGCCCTGAATTTGAGGGGGAACCATTCAACCCTCGGTTGGCTGTCCGGGAATCTGCACTTGGAGAGAATGCCCTGTGGGGACACTCTGGAGGAGGAGGTGACTGCCACCCATCAGGAGCAAGGAGGGCCCTGGACCGGGTGAGGGGTCAGGTGGGGAGCAGCCCGGAAATGACCCTGTCCTAACCCAGGCTGGGACCTGGCTCCTGGGGCCCAAGGCAGGAAGGGCAAAGGTCAGAGTGTGAAAGGGCCTGCCCTGTCCCCAGCCACACAGGAGGTCACACAGCAGGGACAAAGCAGCTACTGCTTCTGCCCCCTGGGACAGAGGAAACCCTGAGGGTGTGTGTATGTGTGTGTGTGTGTGTGTTTATTGTGGCAAAAAGCACACAACATGAATGTACCGTACAACGTTGCAACGTGTGGCACCACGGTCTTCACTATGCACAGTGGATAGAGCCGCCTCATCCTGCAGAACTGATGAGGTACCAGGGGACAGCTCCCCACGCCCCTCCCAGGCCCTGCAACCTCCCCTCGAGATCTGCGTCTAAGAGTTTGGCGCCTGGAGAAACCTCGAGTGTGGAAACACGTCGGCTCTGTCTCTTGAGGGGCCTCTTTAAAGGAATAGGACTTCTAGAAACAAGAGAAAAATAATGGAAATGAAAGCTGGTGGTTGTTTTTTCAGGACAGATTTTTAAAAAGAAGAGAAAACCCACCAGTGAGCAGTGGCTTCTGTGTTCTCTGTCCAAGGCCACAGCAGGCCACCTACACCCCAGCCTCGCCCACCTGTTCCCTGGCTTCACCACCCCTGAGCTAAGAAAGGCTTTTACATTTTCAGAGGGTGGGGGGAAAACAATCAAAAGGAGACCCTGCAATACCTGCAAACGATAGCAAACTCTGATTTCAGTGTCCACAAATAAAGTTTTATGGGCACATGGCCCCTGCGCTTGCTATCTGCGGCAGGCAGGTGGCCGGCAGGAGATATTTACTACCCGGCCCCCAGCAGAGAAAGACCTCCCCCCGGACCTGCACCCCACAGAAAGAAGCAGTGCTTGCATCTGAACCCTGGCGGCACTTGTATACACCGCGTGCTGGGTACAGCACGGCAACCTCCCTGCCAGCTCAGGGGCCGTCCTGATGTCCTCGCTGGGATCAGGAACATAGGCTATGGAGCCAGCCTGCCTGGGTCCAAATCCCGGTTTTGCCATTTAGCTGTGTGACCCTGGGGAACCACTGTACTCGTCTGTGCCTCAGCTTCTGCGTCTCTGAAATGGAATCACTGACTAGACGCTCAGATCCAGCCAGGGTTGCCAAGACCCAGGGAGTGGGTGCCGTGCTGAGCATGGCGGGTCCTCTTTACTGTAAGGGTAGCTCCCTCGGCTAGATTCATTTTATGGCCCACTGGCAGGTCCTACCTAGTTTACCAATTCTGTACCACACAGAGGTGTCACAGTGTGGTCCTAGAGGGATGAGGAGCTTGGGGCAGAGCCATCCTGTCTGCCTGGATGAGGCCCTTGGGCAGGTTCCTGCCACAGTCTGAGCCTCAGTTTTCCGATCTGTGGAATGGGGTCAGCTATTCCTGTCTTGATGAGCCGGCCCCAAGACAGGTGGGAAATGCAGCAGGGACCTCAGACGCCCAGGGCAGGGGCCATCACTGCCTTCACTGTTTCCTGTTCTGTGTGGATCCACAGTACGTCGCAGCCACATAGCAGCTGCTGTTCCAGTTCCATCACACAGTGATTTCTCAAATCACAGCAACCCAATAGGTGGACACTGAAACAGAGACGCTGAGCAATTTGCTTAAAGTCACACAGCAAGTCTGATCCAGGCTTTCTGGCAGAGAGTCAATAATGTTATCACATTGAACTCTTGCTAGAAATGGGAGTGTCTGGGTTGGGGGTTAAAAATCTGTCACCCACTGATATCTGGGGCTTTAGCTATTCAGAGGCTTATCAGGTGGGTGCCTTCAGGGAAGAAGCAGGGCCCATTCACCACCCTCCTAGGTCATGAGACACCCACGGACAGGTCTGGCTCTTGGGTCCTTCTGAGACTGGACAGGGCCCAGCTGCCACCCCTGCTCCAGAGAGCTGGGGTTTTATAGATGACCTAACTTCAGTTCCCAGGTGCTCAAGGACCCCTGATCCTCAGGAAATCCAGAAACCTGGGCAGCTCTGCCTGTCTCTTTCCATCACCAGGTTGCAATCGAAAGTTCTGGATTTTGTCAGAAAGAACCTGACGACCCAGGAAGCTATGGGTGAATCGCACTCCATGAACAGCGGAGGCCATGTTGGACTCAGTGGGAGGGTGTTCAGGGATGGATTGGTGATGTCTGCCGTGCCAGGGGCGAGGGCTTTCAGGAGTGGTGCCAGACTTTCTCCTTTGGTCTAGTGACTGTTCCCCAAATGTCAGGTGCCCAAACATGTTGTTCACAATTTTGTCACCACTCAGTAATTTTTTTTAAAAATTTATAAACTTCCTTTGGCTCAAAAGTAAATTTCATTTTAAAAGGTAAATTGAGAACATCCGCTCTCCTGGAAAGCCAAGATTGTTTGCCATAAAAGGGAAATGATTGGTAAAAATAAATTCACCAAAAATTAAATTCTAGCTGAGGCTGCAAATCCAAAGACTGTTGTTCTCTCTGAGCCCCAAGGAGGGATCAGTGTGTGTTGGAGATTTTCTCCTTCGCCTGGTAATAACTGGCATCTATTTAGTGCTCAGGGTACTAAGGTGCTTTTTCTTTTGCCCAGTGCTCAAGATTATCTAAGGTAGAAATTGTCATCACCTCCATTTTACAGAGGAGGAAACTGAGGCACAGAGAGGGCCAGGGATGTGTGCAGGGTCGACCAGCTGACGGGGAAAGCCAAGACGTGGGCCTGCACAATCCAGCTCCCAAGTGGACTGCAAGTTCTTAACCTCTGAGCCACGCTGCCTACGAGAAAGAGGACGGCAGAACTCACAAGAGAACTTCGTACCAACACCCAGGGTTTCTGTCACACTCTGGCAGCCCTGGACCGGCGGAAAGGCAAAACCAGACTGTTGTGAATCATCTGTGATCTTGGTCATTCTGTCACTGATCTACTGTGTCCTCATCTGTAAAGCGTAGGAGATGGACTTCCAGAGGGAAGAATCATCCCTTACCTCACAGGACCCACCACATCTGGCACACATTATCCATTAGAGTTCATTCAGCCACAAGCAACAGAAAATCCATTTCCCAGCTTCTCTTCTGTCCCCCCTGCTATACGTCGTCTCTAGCTTTCATCCTAATTCTTATCACCTCATGGTTGCCAAATGGCTGCTTCACCTCCAGCCATCACTTTCATATTCGAGGCACACAGAAGACAAGAACAAGAAGGAGTAGAGCCACAATCAGAAAAGCTGAAGTTCTTTAGGTTTTGTCTTATGGGCTGGATTCATGTCATATGGCAGGGGAGAATGCGGAGGAGTAATTACTTTTACCTGGGTGCCTTTGCATTCCAAGCAGATTCTCTTTTTAAAAATTGGAGAGGAAATGAACACTGGGTGGGCGACTCTAAATACTTGAAGAAGGCAAGGACGGTGGAGGAAGGGAGGGTTCATGGCGCAGACCCCTGCCAGCTCTCTAGAGCTGTGACAAAAGAACACAGTGTCCCCAAGCGAGAACGCTGCGCTTTTCCCTGAAAGGGCTTTTCTGTGAACCTCCGCGTGCGGAGGCCACTCTGGTTTTCACTGGCGGACTTCTTCCAGGGCAGCGGAGGTTCGCCACGGTGCGGATGTGCATCTGAGTTGGACAGGAGGGACCCACGGGAAGGGGACGTTACAGGGGGACCCGTTCAGGCCCGGAGGGTCCTGCAGCAGTCTCAGCAAGGAGCCAGGTGCCTTCCAGCCACAGTGACGGCTGGCTAGGGCCGGGGCCGCCCGACCCCTCCCAGCTGCGTGGACGTGGGCGTGGCCACGCGTGGGCGTGGCTACCCTCCCGCAAGCCACGCCCCTGAGTGGTGGGTACGGTTTCCTCTACAGCCTGGCGGGACTGGGCTCTTGCCCCACCACTTCCCAGCTGAGTGGCCCTGGACACGTTTCTTGACCTCTCTGTTCCACAAGGTGCTCGTCTGCACAATGCTGATGATAACGCCTGCTTCACAGAACTGCGTGGGGTCTGCCTGAGTGAATGCGCAGGAAGCCCAACTTGGCTGGCACGTAAGACTCCCTGCGTTCCTGTCGCTGGCCCACTGTCCCCGTCATTGTCAACACTGCTGTGCTCGTGAGGGGGTCGACAGAAGTTGACACCTGCACCATCAGTGCTGGATGGTTTCTGACGACTGTCGTGTCTGCAGCGATCAGAGGAGCCACTCCGCGTCATGAGGTTTCCACGTCCCAGTGAGGTCACTGATGGGAAATCCAGTCGCAGGCTCCAGCCCGGGTTTCCAGAGAGGCTTGCTGGTGTGGGGTGGAGCTGGGCCCGCCTGCCCGCTAGCCTGCCTGTGGGGGCTCTGCGTTGGGGTGCACACAACTCCAGGGGGCGCCCTTCCCATCAGAGTCAGCAGAGACTCGGCTTGTCATTGTTTCCAGCCGAGGCATAAAGTGTCCTGAGGCCTCTCCTCTGGAGGACCCAGGCTCACGGGGCCCAGAATGCCATCTCTGCCTCATGTTATTGGTAAACAAGGCAAAGACCATCCCCGATTCCAGGAGAGGGGACAGCGGCTCCAGCAGCACGAGCAGTGTGTGCCTGCAGGGGTTCGAGGACCCCTTGACAGAGACCTGCTGAGGTCTGTCTTCAGAACTTCTCACAAGCTTCCAGAGCCAACGAAGCATAGAGCTTCCAAGGATTCAGCCCTGGACGAACTCCTATCCAAGGCTGTCTCTGTCCTTTCCCTCACCTTTTTGTGTGACCATCTATATGGGCAGTGAAATTACTAGAGAATGGAGAAAACTTTTCTCAGAAAGTAGGCGGGGGCCTGTCTTTGAGAGTCTTGCTCAGCATCAGTGATGCATGAGGACTGGGGGCAGGATCGGGGAACGTTCAGCTGCTGTAACAAAACTCACACTTAACAGTGGGGATAGCGGTGTGCTTCCCTCTTATGTAACAGAGTGGCTGTTAGAGACTTAGAGACCCTGAATCTTTCCATCTTGCTGTTCCGCGATCCCCGCATCTTCGCCACTTCTACATGACCCAGGACCTCCGTCTGTCTGAGCTCCCACAACAAAGACTGAGAAGCTTTATAAAACAAATCTATTCTCACGGTTCTGGAGTAAACGATGCCCAAGATCAGGGCATCAGTGGGGTCAGGCTCGGTGGGGACCAGCTTTCTGGTTCGTAGATGTTCATCTTCCCCTGTGCCCTCACCTGGCAGAAGCAGCCTAGGGTTTCCTTTACAAGGGCACCAACCCCACTCACAAGGCCCCACCCTCACGACCTAGCCACCTCTCCAGAGCCCACCTCCAAAGGCCATCCCATTGGGGAGTTAGTGTCAGCATGAGTTTTGAGGGGACAAGACATTCAGTCTGTAGCACCTCATCCCAGTCTAGCCAGGGCGAGAGCAGAGGACAGGCCCACGCACCCCTCTTAGGGGCACACCCCGGCCACCATGCACAGCAGCTCTCATGGGCCCCGGTTCATTATTACACACGTGGCCGCGTCTATCTGCAGGGACGCTGGGGGAGCCGTGGTCATGCAGAGTGGACGTGGGTCCTGCCAGACCTCGTGAGCTTGGTCCCAACAGAGGGAAGGAAAGAGAAGACACTGCAGGGTGGCCGGGCTCTGCCACTTGTGCGTGGCGCTAGGGGAAAGCGGCCCGTGGACTGCCCAAGACGCCGGCTGTGTCCCCCGTCGCCCCTGCACAGGACGGTGGTGATGGCGGGCTCCCCACTGCATGCCCAGCCCTCGTCCGAAGTCAGCAGCTGCCCCTTGGTGGGACCGTCCACGGTGAGCAGTGGTGGAAGGCTGTGCGGGGTGGGCAGGGCCTGCGTCCTCCGCCTCGTGTGTGGCATCAGTGCTGATCGGCCCTCCGGAGCAGTCCTTTCATCTGCTCACAACGCGTCACCAGGCAGCTGTGGTGGCACACAGCCCAGCCCAGGACCACCTCGGGGCCAAATCTGTCACCATAAAGTACAGCCTGCTGAAGTGTCGACAGTCACAGCAGGTTGACGAGCCCAGCAGCGTGAGGGGCCCTTGGGGCTGCCTGGTGAGGAGGCGCAGGCGGCTCCTGGTGGAGCCAGCTCGCCACTAGCCAGCTGTGCAGCCCTGAGCATGTTGCCTAACTTCTCTGAGCTTCGGTTTCCTCATTTCTAGGACAGCCAGGGTGGAGCGCGACGTCCGCCTCCCCCGGTCATTGTGAAGGCAGGAAGATGACATCAGGTGGCTTGATCATGTTCTCAAAGAATGGCCTTTCTCTCTTCTGCGTTGAAATGTTGTATTTAATTCCCTTGAACATCCACGCATGCTGTAAGGTCCATAAGGCCGCCGTATTGCCCTGTGGGGGACTGGAGCCCAGGTTAAGCTCCTGTTCACACATGGAGTGACAAGACCACAGAGATGAGATTCCTCATTGAGGGGCAGCAAACACAGGTGGCCCCCGGGGACAAGGCAGGGCACACAAATGAGTAAAGGAAGCTGAGCCCCCGAGTGGCCCCTCTTGACTTTGCACCTCTTATTTTTGTTAGACATGGGTGCTGAATTGTGTCCTGTTGGTAGTTGTATTAGTCAGCTTTGTGTTACTATAACAAAATACCTGAAGCAGTTAACTTACAAAGAGGAAAGGGTTGTTTGGGCTCATGGTTCTGGAGGTTCAAGATCAAGACCAGGTGGCCCCATGGCTTTGGGCTTCTGGCTTTGGGCATCGTGGCAGGAGTACTTGGTGAAACAAACCACATACATCTTGAGGCAGGGAGCAGAGAGATACTGAGACCAGGATCCCATAGTCCCTTAAGGGACTCTTGAGCACGCTTGGTGCTCTTGGGAGGTGATATAACCTTTGAGAGGTGGGGCCGGGGTGGGGGGTCCTCAGGTTTATTCCTAATGGTAAATAAACCCAGCAGGACACCTCAGCGGGCCTTACCTGTTCCTTTGGCTGACCTGGAACGTATGAAGTGCTCGGAAAATGGGAACGCCCCTCCACATTTTAAGAAAGCTTTGCAATACCCGTTAGCCATGGCAGGCGTGGTGAGGAGTGCCCAAATTCCAGGACTTGGGAGATGACTTAACCTGTGCAGATGGGAAGAGATGACCAGAGAAGGGGAAATAAATCCTGCGGAGATGAAAGCCAAGGTCCGTCCGCAGCTGCTCCAACCATCAAACCTTTGAAAGCGACGTGAGGTTTTAGGGCAAGGAGTAAGTTATGGCTGTGAGGAGCGGGGACCAGAAGGCTTTGATCTGGAAGGGGACGACATCTTAAGGGGAGCCAGGGCTTTGGCATAAGTGATTTCCACGTCCTCCTGGGGTGCATTAGACGGACCCACTTGGAATTTACAGGTCTGCGGAAGGAACTTTCTTCCTAATGGTAAACAGTTGAAAGACAGCTTGGCAGGAGCAGAGAGAAGGCCGGTGCTCCTGCCCGAGGACCCGACGCTCTGCAGCATTTTACGAGGCTCTGGGCCGTCAGGGCGGACCGAGATTTGTGATCTTATGAGGCGTTGGCGGATTGCCGTGGGAGGTCATCTGGGTGAGCACTTGACTCTCTCTTTGAAAAAGTATCAATTTGGAGAAGGTTGTCTTTACTGCCAGGAAACTTTAGACCAGAGACCGGATCGTGGCATGTTGGACGGCCACCCTGTCACTAACCAGATGTTGGCTGCTGTTGGCCCCAGGGCGACACACTGGCACAGGCTGCCAGGGCTGGGCATGTGGCTGGCATGCCCGTCGCCATCCAAGCCAACCAGACGTCTGCTGCTGGGGAACAGAGGCATGTGCGGCGTCAGCGAGACCTGCGGTGCCTCGGGAGGGCTGAGGGAGGCGAGTTTGCAGCTACACTGAGTCAAACACCCACTGAACTATTAAGCAGCCTTCTGGGGGGTGGAGAGGACAGCAGGTTGGACAAAATGGAGATGAAGACCAACGAGCCCAAAAGTGACGGTCCTGGCTGTGGGTCCCAGCTCTGCCGCCTACAGCCTGACAGTTAGAAGTTGCAAGTTGCCTTCAAGTTCTCATGTCCTGGGAATCCTGAATCAGATGTGGGCCACCCCCCTGCACCCCAGCATTCCCACAAGCCAGTCCTGGCCCGGGTTGGCCCCATCCCCTCTCACCATGGAACCCATCACTTACCTCCAGCCCCTGGACCAGGATGTCTGCTCCACAGAGTAGTGAGTGCTGCTCATGGTTTTGTCCACTCCTGTGGCCTCTGGGCTTTGGACAGACTGGCATGCGGTAGGTGCTCAGGAAACATTGGTGGTGAAGGCACACAGTGGGTGCTCAGGAAATGTTGGTGAAGTCACACAGTAGGTGCTCAGGAAACCTTGGTGAAGACACACAGTAGGTGCTCAGGAACATTAGTGAAGCGACTGAGAATCTTGCTCTGTTGATGTCCTTGTACCAGGTGTAGCAGCCAGGGGCTCAGCTTAGCGCCTGGCTCAGACCGGCTGCTCGGCAGTTGGTAACTGTTATTAAGATCAGTTCATTCCGTCTTTTATTTACTCATTCAGTAAATAGTTACTGGATGCCTGCTGTGCGCCAGGTGCTGTGCTGGGGGCTGGAAACAGTCCCAAGAGTAAAGCAGATACTTTCTTCTCCTCACCGGTTCTTAGGAGCCCCGCTCCTGGGAACTGGCCTAGCACACGGAGTGGCAGCCCCTCACCCCTGGGATGAGCTAATGGTGCCCCTGCTTCAGCAAGATGACTTCAGGGGTGTCGGGGAGACCTAAAGAAAGTAACCCCAGAGCCGGAGTGGCGTGTGCTGGAGGGAGGAGGCGGGCGGGGAGGACTCTTGGCCCCAGACCTGAGTCACAGCAGGAGCCTGCGGGGTGGGGTGGCGTCTCCGCCCGGGGCCCCACCGGCATCACCTGGAGCCTGTTAGAACCCTCGGCTCCTCCGACCGCAGGGTCGCTGAGTGGGTTCCTTGGTGACGTGCTTCACTAAGAACGTCCGGGACCCTGGTGCTCCTTGGCTCCGCTACCGGACAACACCGGCCATTCTGGGGCCTGTTTCTTGCAGCTGCGTCTGTAAAGGTGAGACGCGAAAGGGCCGGGATTGTGCGGCGAAGGTGGCGAAGGGGCGCGAATGGCGTCCGGATCCCCCACCTGCTCCAGTTTGAACTCATGCCCGAACCACCCCAAGGAAGATCAGGCCCGATTCATCGTTTCCCTGGAATCCGCATCGCGTCCGCTTGGCACTGGTCAGGGATAAATCTGGGCTGAGTTCCAGAATCCACGGGACTGCTCGAGGACCACGCTGGGTCTTTCCACTGATGGGTTCAGCCTAGAACCGCTGCGTGGCCGCCGGCGCGCATGCGGCTGGCTGTGCGGCGGGTGCAGGGCTTGCGCAAAGGACCTGCCGGGGCCTTCCCGCTGGGGCGCAGGCCCAAGCACGTTCACCCCCTTCACCCAGCACCCACACCTGACGTGCAAGCGGAGCAGGACTTGACCACGTGTCCTGTTGGGGCTCTTCCTGCAGCTGTGCCCTGCAGTGCCCGGAGCCCAGACTCCAGGACGCAGGGAGCATCAGCCAGTGTCCCGATGGCAGGCCCTGTTCCCTCTCTCTCTCCCCTCCGTCTCTCTCTCTCTTTTTCTCTCTCTCTCTCGTTGCCTATAAATTTTTTGATTCAGCTTGAGCTCTTTCAGACACAAGCAAAGTAAGACCTCACCTAAACTGGCTTAATATTTTTAAGAGAAATTTACAGATTTAAATAATTGAAAATTTCAACTTTAAAATTAAGGGCTCCAGGCATGGATGGATCTGGAGCTCAAAAACATTAACCAGATCTGCCCACTGGTGTGCTCCCAGCCGTGTCTGTCTCTCTCTCTGTGTCGTACAGGTGGAAGTTTGTGCTGTCCCTGCACTTTGACAGAGTCTGTCCTTGGGGAGGCCCGGTGGCTGCAGTACCTCCAGCCTCTTCTCCACACATCTTGACATCCCCTCGCATTGGATCTGCTTAGTTCAGTTGCTCATCCCTAAAGCAGTCATTGTGGTCAGGAACCACGAAGCTCTGACTGGTCCAGTCTGGATCACATGCCCTGTCCCTGCCAAGTTTCTGCCACCGTAATTTCTATCTTAGTGAAAAACATTCTCCAACATGCGTTACTTGGTTCAGAAACTCTGATCTTCGTAGGTTACCTTTCCAAAGAATCCCTCCAGATGAGTCTACTGCATTTGGTCTTGGGATCCACTGTGATCCCCTGATCTGTTTCTACCACACTGAGTGAAGGTGGACAGTCTGTCCTTCCCTAGGTCCTATTAGCTCCTTTCACTCCCTGTTTAAAAGCTTCCATCCAGGGCTTCCCATTGCTGTCAGAAATAAACCCCAGCAACGTGCACTGACATTGCTGTTCTTGCCAGACCCTGTGCGGTTCTGCTCCTGAAATCTCTGACCTCTTCTCACATGCTGTCCCCTCACCCTCTCCATACTGCTTACTGTCCTGGGGGAACTTGGCTGTTTCCCCGACTTGGAATGTTCTGTCTCCACATCTCTGTGTGACTGGCTCTTTGTTATCCATTTAGTTTCTGCTCAGATGCCACCTCCTCTATGAGGCCTTCTCGGTGTACCAATCCTCTGCGTCACTGGAACCAACAGATGTGCATGTTCCGTCCCTGGCATGCCTGAGGTAGCCTCACCACCCGGCACATGCTCTTTTCACCTGGCACTGCCCTCTGGGCCCCTTTCTACACCCGTGCACGGGCTGCCTGTGGATCCAGCTTCTCCTTCGCAGCCTGCGGCTCCTGGGCCCTCCCACCCCAGCATCATGCTGACTTGTGTGGCAGACACGGTGACAGGGCAGCCCCTCTGAAATGGCATTCTCAGGAATGTGGATTGTTTTATGACCAGTTAAATATACTTTATGCTACCTGTGAATGAGGCCATTGTGACATTTAGCAACTGGCTTGATTGAACACAGATGTGGGCTGCCCTTCACGTGCAGCCAAGATGCGGAAGCGAGGCTCTGTGCATGGGCCTGGGTGTTTTTAAGATGGCAAAATGGACGAGACACCTTGCCTCAGCAAGACAGCCAGGAAGCCTCCCTCCCTGGCCCATGGGCCACTGTGTGTCACTGTTGGTCACAGAGCCGAGGACTCAAGTTTGTTTCCACTCGGGCACTGTCGTCTGGCCCCATCGGGAGGGCTTCGTTAGCTTCCCTGGATGCTTTTATTCCCATGGATTTCAAAAAGCAGCAGATCCGTGACATAGGAGCATTAGTGACGTCTCCACAGATGGTTATTAATACACAAAGAATAGTAATCCTAGCCACAGACTCCAGGCTGGGCTCTGTGCTTTGCGCTCGCTAGAAGCCAAATAAGGCAGCTCTGCTCAGCTCCATTTTACAGATGGGGAAACTGATGCTTAGAAAGCTCAAGGCTTTTCTGTGGCCAGCGGGCAAATGCATCCGTCATGTGTGGATTCTTGGCTCTTCCAGGCTGTGACATCCACGAAGTCAGCACCAGCACTCCTCAGCTGCCACCTGCTTGGCCATAGTAGGCACTCAGGAAATGTTTATTGGATGGAGGGAAATGAAGGAGCGGGAAATGGATGAGGGCTTGTGGAGGAGGTAAGGGGCAGCCTGGCCTGCCAGCTCTTGCCAACACCACTGCATTCTGGGTAAAGGTCTGCACCCTCTCTCTGGAGCTTGGCCTGGGGCTGGGGCACCTGGGGGCAGGGGGTCTCTCAGTGGGCTTCTTCCCTTTTCCTGCCTCCGCTTTTCCATCTGTGTATTATCCACTGACCTTTTCTTTTCATGTTTATTTATTTGTTCTATTTAGGCTTACATGATAACAGAGTGCAATTTGATTCATTGTACATAGATAGAGGATAACATATCAATTCTCTAGTTGTAAGTTGTATAGAATCACAACATATATGCAGTCATACATAAAGTTAGGGCTATGATGACCATCATATTCCACCACCTATACTGTCCCTATGCCCCCTCGCCCCTTAACACCCCTGTGAACAGAGTTCCTTCATTGTTCCCATGTCCTTCCCCACATTATGTATCAGCATCCACTTATCAATGAGTACATTCGGCATTTGGTTTTCTGAGATTGGCTTACTTCGCTTAGCATGATATTCTCCAACTCCATCCATTTACCTGCAAATGCCATAATTTTATTCTCTTTTATTGCTGAGTAATATTCCATTATGTATATATACCACAGGTTCTTTATCCATTCATCTATCTAAGGGCATCTAGGTTGGTTCCACAGTTTAGCTATTGTGAATTGAGCTGCTATAAACATTGAAGTGGCTGCATTACTGTAGTACGCTGTTTTTAAGTCTTCTGGGTATAGACCGAGGAGTGGGATAACTGGGTCAAATGGTGGTTCTATTCCAAGTTTTCTAAGGAATCTCCATACTGCTTTCCAGATTGGTTGCACCAATTTGCAGTTCCACCAGCAATGTATGAGCGTGCCTTTTTCCCCACAACCTCGCCAACACTTACTGTTGTTTGTATTCTTGATAATTGCCATTCTGACAGTCATGAGATGAAATCTTAGGGTAGTTTTGATTTGCATTTCTCTGATTGCTAGAGATGTTGAACATTTTTTCATATGTCTGTTGATGGATTGTATGTCTTCTTCTGTGAAGTTTGTATTCAGTTCTTTGGCCCATTTATTGATTGGGTTGTTAGTGTAAAGCCAGATGACCAAAAGGAGGTGAATTAAAACCGCTGGGCAAGGCTTTATTGGAAATACATGCTCTCGGGCTGAACTCTCTCGTCCATCAGAGTGTGTCCGGGAGAGTGGCGCGCGTGTTCCTCAGTAAAGAAAATTTAAAGGGCCCAGTCAGGAAGGGGAGGGCTTAAGGCAGGAATGGAGGGGCTATGAAGTAGGAAGAGGAGGTATCTAGAGTCCTGCATCCCCTGGGACTGGTCAGGGGATCCTGCCGAGGTCAGAGTCCTTCCGGGATGAGTCAGGAAAAGTCCACTGATTGGTAGGAGGTGCCATTGCTGCTTACATATCAGTGTCTGGTAGGCTGTTCCTTTGCGCATGCGGGCTGCTTGATGCTTCATTCCTCGCAGCTGCTCCAAACCGACACCCTACACCCGCCGCACCTGCGCAGAATCCACCTAACAGTTTTTTTGGTGTTAAGTTTTTTGAGTTCTTTATATATCCTGGAGATGAGTGCTCTATCGGATGTGTGTGTGGCAAAGATTTGTTTCCAGAATGTCGTCTCTCTGTTCACTTCATTGATTATTTCTTTTGCTGAGAAGAAGCTTTTTAGTTTGAATCCATCCCATTTGTTGATTCTTTTTGTTTTTTGGGGGTTTTTTTTGGTACTGGGGATTGAACTCAGGGGCACTCGACCACTGAGCCACATCCCCAGCCCTATTTTGTGTTTTATGTAGAGACAGGGTCTCACTGAGTTGCTTAGTGCCTCGCCGTTGCTGAGGCTGGCTTTGAACTCGCGGTTCTCCTGTCTCAGCCTCCCTAAGTGCTGGGATTATAGGCTTGAGCCACCATGCCTGGCCCATTTGTTGATTCTTGATCTTACTTCTTGTGCTATAGGAGTCTTGTTAAGGAAGTGTGGTCCTAATCCAACATGATGAAGATTTGGGCCTATTTTTTCTTGTATTAGGCATTGGGTCTCTGGTCTGATTCCCAGGTCCTTGATCCACTTTGAGTTGAGTTTTGTGCATGGTGAGAGATAGGGGTTTAGTTTCATTTTGCTGCATATGGATTTCCAGTTTTCCCAGCACCATTTGTTGAACAGGCTATCTTTTCTCCAGTCTACGTGTTTTGGCACCTTTATCTAGTATAAGGTAATTGTATGTAAGTGGGTTCCTCTCTCTGTTTTCTATTCTATACCATTGGTCTACATGTCTATTTTGGTGCCAGTACCATGCTGTTTTTGTTACTATAGCTTTGTAGTATAATCTGAGGTCTGGTATTGTGATGCCTCCTGCTTCACTCTTCTTGCTAAGGATTCCTTTGGCTATTCTGGGTCTCTTATTCTTCCAAATGAATTTCATGATTGCCTGTTCTATTTCTATAAGGAATGACGTTGGGATTTTAATTGGGATTGCATTGAATCTATATAGTGCTTTGGGAAGTATGGTAATTTTGACAATATTGATTCTGCTTATCCGGAGCGTGGAAGATTATTCCATCTTCTAAGGTCTTCTTCAATTTCTTTCTTCAGTGTCTTGTAGTTTGCATTGTAGAGGTCTTTCACCTCTTTTGTTAAATTGATTCCCAAGTTTGTTTTTGTTTTTTTTTTTTTTTTTTTGAGGCTATTGTGAATGGGATAGTTTTCCTAATTTCTCTTTCAGAGGGTTTATCACTGATGTATATAAATGCAATTGATTTGTGGGGGTTGGTTGATTTTATACCCTGCTACTTTGCTGAAATCATTTATTGATTCTAAAAGTTTTCTGGTAGAATTTTTTGGGTCCTCTAAGTATAGAATCATGTTGCAAATAATGATAGTTTGAGTTCTTCTTTTCCAATTCATATCCCTTTAATTTCTTTCGTCTGTCTAATTGCTCTGGCTAGTGTTTCAAGGACTATGTTGAATAGCAGTGGTGAGAGAGGGCAGCCCTGTCTAGTTCCCGTTTTCAGAGGGAATGATTCCAATTTTTCTCCATTTAGGATGATGTTGGTCTTGAGTTTAGCATAGATAGCTTTTACAAAGTTGAGGTATGTTCCTACTATCCCAAGTTTTTCTAGTGTTTTGAGCATAAAAGGGTGTTGTATTTTGTCAAATGCCTTCTCTGCATCGATTGATAAAATCATATGATTCTTATCTTTAAGTCTATTGATGTGATGTATTACATTAATTGATTTCCATATGTTGAACCAACCTTGCATCCCTGGAATGAACCCCACTTAATCATGGTGCACTATTTTTTTGATATGTTTTGTATGCGATTTGCCAGAATTTTATTGAGAATTTTTGCATCTATGTTTATCAGGGATATTGGTCTGAAGTTTTCTTTCTTTGATGTGTCTCTGTCTGGTTTTGGAATCAGGGTGATACTTGCCTCATAGAATGAGTTTGGAAGGGTTCCCTCCTTTTCTATTTCATGAAAGTTTGAGGAGTATTGGTATTAATTCTTCTTTGAAGGTCTTGTAGAACTCAGCTGAGAATCCATCTGAACCTGGGCTTTTCTTGGTTGGAAGGCTCTTGATGGCATCTTCTATTTCCTTTCTTGAAATTGATCTGTTTAAGTTGTGTATGTCCTCTTGGTTCAGTTTGGATAGGTCATATGCCTCTAGAAATTTGTTGGTGTCTTCAGGTTTTTCTATTTTACTGGAGTATAAATTTTCAAAATAGTTTCTTTTTCTTTTAATTTTTTTTTTTAGTTGTAGATGGACACAATATCTTTATTTATTTATTTTTATGTGGTGCTGAGGGTCGAACCCAGTGCTTCACTCATGCAAGGCAAGTGCTCTACCACTGAGCTACAATCCCAGCCCCTCAAAATAGTTTCTAATTATCCTCTGTGTTTCAGTAGTGTCTGACATGATATTTCCAAGAACCAGCTTTTTGTTTTGTCAATTTTTTGAATTGTTTCTTTTGTTTCAATTTCATTGATTTCAGCCCTAATTTTTTTATATATTGTCTTCTACTTCTTTTGGTGTTAATTTGTTCTTCCTTTTCTAAGGCTTTGAGACAGAGTCAATTCATTTATTTGTTGACTTTTACTTCTTCTAATGAATGAGTTTAGTGCTACGAACTTTCCTCTTAGCACTGCCTTCATGGCATCCCAGAGATTTTGATATGTTGTATCAGAGTTTTCATTTGCCTCTAAGAATTTTTTTTATCTCTTCCCTGATGTTTTCTGTTATCCATGCATCATTCAATAGCATATTATTTAGTTTCCAGGTGATGGAGTAGTTTCTGTTTTTTAATCTGTCATTGATTTGTAATTTTATTCCATTGTGGTCAGATAGGATGCAGGGTAGAATCTCTATTTTTTTGTATTTGCTAAGACTGGCTTTGTGACATAACATATGATCATAACATTTTGGAAAAGGATCCATGTGCTGCTGAGAAAAAAGTGTATTCGCTCGTTGATGGATGGAACACTATATATGTCTGTTAAGTCTAAATTATTGATAGTTTCATTGAGATCTATTGTTTCTTTATTAAGTTTTTGTTTGGAAGATCTATCCAATGGTGAGAGAGCTGTGTTAAAGTCTCCAAGTATTATTGTGTTTTGATCTATTTGATTCTTGTATTTGAGAAGGATTTGTTTGATATACATAGAAGCCCCATTATTTGGGGCATAGATATTTATGATTGTTATGTCTTGTTGATGTATGATTCTCTTAAGAAGTATGAAATGACCTTCTTTGTCTCTTTTCACCACCTTTGGTTTGAAGTCCACTTTATTTGATATGAGGATGGAAACTCCTGCTTATTTGTGGGGTCCATGTGAGTGATATGTTTTTTCCCACCCTTTCACTTTCAGTCTGTGGATATATTTTCCTGTGAGATGAGTCTCTTGAAAACAGCATATTGTTGGGTCTTTTTTTTAATCCAGTCTGTCAGTCTATGTCTTTTAATTGGTGCATTTAGGCCATTTACATTCAGGGTTATTATTGAGATATGATTTGTAATTCCGGTCATTTTGGTTTGTTTTTGGTTTTTACCTTGAGTTGTTTTCTCTTTTGAATGGTCTTTCCTCTAGTGTAGTTCCTCTCTTTGTAAATTTCCATTGTTTGTAAATTTCCTCCTCGTGGAATATTTTGCCAAGAATGCTGTGTAATGCAGGCTTTCTTGCTGTAAATTCTTTTAACTTTTGTTCATCATGGAAGGTTTTTATTTCGTCATCAAATCTGAAGCTGTTTTGCTGGATGTAGGATTATTGGTTGGCATCCATTGTCTTTCAGGGCTTGGAATATGTTATTCCATGATCTCCTGGCTTTTAGAGTCTGGGTTGAAAAATCTGCTGAGATATAAATTGGTCTCCCCTTATATGTAATCTGGTTCCTCTCTCTTTTGCAGCCTTTAAAATTCTATCCTTATTCTGTATGTTGGGCATTTTCATTATAATGTGCCTTGGTTTAGATCTGTTGAAATTTTGTATGTTTGGTGTCCTGTAAGCCTCTTGTATTTGATTTTCCATTTCATTTTTCATATTTGGGAATTTTTCTGATATTATTTCATTGAAGAGATTGTGCATTCCTTTGGTTTGAAATTCTGCACCTTCTTCTATCCCAATAAATCTTAGATTTGGTCTTTTGATGCTGTCCCATATTTCTTGTATGTTCTGTTCATGATTTTTTACCATCTTCACTATATGGTCAAGTTTATTTTCAAGATTGTATATCTTGTCTTCATTATCCGAGGTTCTGTCTTCCAGGTGATCTAGTCTACTGGTGATGCTTTCTATTGAGTTTTTAATTTGGTTTATTGTTTCCTTCATTTCAAGAATTTCTGATTGGTTTTTTTTCATGATCTCTAGCTCTTTCTTGAAGTAATCTTTTGCTACTTGTAATTGCTCTCTTATCACTTTGTTAGAATGATCCATGGTTGCCTTTATTTGCTCTCCTATTTCTTTGTTGGATTGATCAATTTTTGCCTGTAATTGTTCACTTATGTCATTCTTTAGTTCGCTGATCATTTTAATTATGTACGTTCTGAATTCTTTCTCTGACATTTCACCAACTGTGTTGTCAATGGATTCTGTTACAGTGGTATTGAGGTTTATTTGGGGCACTTTCTTCCCATGTTTTTTCAAGTTGATTGTGTATCTTCCTTTCTTGAAATACCAGTCTGAGGTATTGCGGCTTCTATCCTATAATCTTGCATTGACACTCCAGGTTACCTGTGTCTCACCTTGGAGCTACTTCTGTTTCCCCAGTGTCCCTAGATGGGCACTACTGCCACTAAAGTTGGTGGCGGAGGTAGTGGTTGTACCTCTAGAGGGCAGTGGGAGTGGCCTTGGCTGGGATCCCGAGGTGGCCCCTGAGGGCTGTTTTGCCCCTCTCTCGCGCTCCTGCTGGTGAACACGAACTCTGGAGCGGAACTGGAGGCAGGCCCAGGTCTCACTTAGGCAGGGTCACAAGCAGGAGAGTCTGTGTGGGACCCTTACAGTGAGTGTGAGCTCCCCTGGGGCTGGAGGCTAGCGGGCTCTGGTCTGCCTTCAGCTGGGCACCCCTGGCATTCCCTAAGGTGGTTTCGGGCCTTCTGTCTCACCTGACTGCAGGAACTCTGGAGCGGAACTGAGGCAGGCCCAGAGTGCACTTGGATGGGGCCTCTTCTTGCTGAGATCTCTGCAGGCGACTCTTACCCTGGGTGTGCCTTCCTCTGTGGCTGGTAGCTGTCAGTCTCTGGTCAACCCTTGGACACCCGTGAAGTTTCCTGGGGGTGGATTTGGGTCCTCTGTAGCTCCTGCTGGTCCGCAGGAACTCTGGAGCGGAACAGAGGTGACCCAGGCCGCCCTTGGTTGGGGCTGCCTCACACTGGGGTCTCTGGAGCGACTCTTGCCCTGAATTTGGGCTCCCCAGTGGCTAGAGGTAGCAGTCCCTGGTCTCCCTTTGGCTGGACAACCGTGGAGGTTCCTGAGGGCGGATCAGGGCCCTCTGCGGCTCCTGCCGGTCCACCTCCGCTGACCTTTTTGTATGAGCTCTTTCTGGATCACCCCCACCGCTGGACTTTCTCACTTGCAGACCTAGAATGTTCCCACCACTTGTATTTTAATGGCAGCATCAGGAGGTGAGCAGGGAGAACACACGCTCTTGAGTGTCACTGTGGACCTCACGCAGCAGGTCCCTCTGCTAGGGGGAAAGGAATTGGTTCTGTTTCGCTGGCTGTTTGTGGTGCTGGGGGTGGAACCCAGGGCCCCGTGCAGCTAGGCGAGTGCTGTACAGGGAGCCGATCCAGGAGGTGACCCAGCGTGACCCAGGAGGCTTTCCTTGTGCTGCCTGGCAGGACATGTCAAGTCTGTGGGTGACGATACGATTCATTTTAGGTTGACTCAACAGAACTGCCGTGGCAGTGGCCCATGCTGGGCCCACGGATGCTGGGAGGCCACACAGCCGCTGGCCGGGCACCTGGGCTCTCGGGCTGAGCCACCCTGGAGGGAAGCCTGCTCCATGGCTTCCTGGGGGACCTGCCCTCCAGGCTCCCAGTGAGGGTTACACACAGATAGCACAGGTCCACTGATCAGCCTTGGAGAAGATGGTGCTGAATAAATGGAAGTCAAGATTGTTACTTTATTACTATTTGCCTAACGATGCTAACGGGAATCGCCAACAGGCTCCCCAGGGCATGGATTCAGTTAGAGCTGGGCTTGGGCCAGCAAAGGGACTGCCATCAGAACTGTCACCATCTCGTTAGAAAGAGGAGAAATCAGGAGGGCAACAAGCCCAAGAGGGGACATTCAGAGTCACCAGGAGTTAGAGAAATGTGAACAAAGACCACAAAGGAAAAGTCATGTAGGTCCCACTAGGAGGGCATTATCAGCGTGTGGGGCCTCGCCAGGTGCTGGGCCGCCAGCCACCCAGAGCTCCCGCCCAGGTCTTGGGACCCAGCAGTCCCGCTCCTGGGGCTGTATCCCAAGGACACACGCTCACGCAAAGGAGGGACCTGAAGGAGGAAGGCCGCCCTCCTGGGGGAGTGAGCGGGAGGTTCGTGAAGAACCTCCTCACAGCAGAGGAGGCGGCCATGGTGTCACAGAGGGTCTCGGCCACTCAGCACTGGTGAAAAAACCAAGAGATCACGTGAAACAACACACAGGCTTCATAGGAATCCATCCCCCCACCACCACCGAAATGCGAGTGCAGGTTTTGCAAGAGCAGATATAAACAGAGGACTGCATTTGTCACAGTTTGGATGTGGGTTGTCCCCCCAAGGGGATTCATGTGTTCACAGCTTTGTCCCCCGGATGGCCCTTCAAGACACAGAACCTGAGGGCAGGGGGTCCTTGGACCCTTGGGGGCTCTGCTTCAGAAGGATGAAGGCAGTTCCCAGGGGATCCTGAGATCAGGTCTGGTGAGAGGGTTGAGCAAGTGCCATCCCACTGTGTGCTCTGGCTTCCTGTCTGGCAACCTGAGCCCTCGCCGCTGCCATGAGGGGCTTCACCAGAGCCAAATCAATGGGGTGGCCTGGCCTTGGACTTTAAGGCTTCAGGTCTGTGGTTGACACAAGCCTTTTCTTCTTTTTTCTTTCTCTCGGCATGCTCAAGATGCTATCTATTATAGTAACTCATTCCTGGTAAACTTCCATGAGAGTTATATAAGCTTCTTTTCTTCATAAAGTTGGCCTACCTCAGGTATTTCATTATATGATGAACTCATACACCCGCAGACACACCAGAGTCATGCCAGTGGAGCAAAGGAAAGTGAGGGAACACAAACGAACAAAAAGAGGAGTCTTGGGTGGCACTAATAAGGAAAAAGTACCGCACCCTAAATTAACTTCTCATTAGCACCACAGTGCAGGTGACAGGAGGGCACGGGCTGGCTTTGGCAGCTGTCCATACGGGGTCCCCAAGACACAGTGACAGGGACATTACAAATCCCTGGTGCAGTAGGAATAAGCTTCTACCTGCAAGCCCAGGTGCACACCAGACAGAATGGACTTACTCTCAGCACTAACAGCTGCTCCCAGCCACCATGCTCCTGGGTGAAGAGTAAGTCTCATCCTGGTCTTTTGGAGCCCTTCCCAAACTCTCCAGAATTCTGGCCCTGATTCTGGACTCTGACCTGATGCTGGCATGTTTGTGTTGCTGGGGACTCATGGAGTCCCCATGGACCTTTGTCCCCACAGGGTTGACAGGTCAGCAGCATTGCCTGGCCCTCCCCTCCCAGGCACTGGGGCCCAAACTCTGGAACACGGGAGCTGGGAAAACGCATTTCTGCTGTTTCTCCTGTCGCCACACTGCACCCCAGCTCAGGGTCCGTGGCCCACGATGGGACTGCCTGGGAGGAAGTGTCCCAGCCAATGGCATCTGCAGGCACTGCCCTGACATGCTGGCCTTCTGCCCCTAGACCTCAGCCTGCTGACCTCATCACACACGGTCACAGGATGAGAAAATAGCTGGTAGAGGACAGAAGAGGGACATCAGGGGGTCCGCTTGGGGCCACCGGGGAGGGTTTCCTAGCAGAGAAGCAGGACAGAAACTTCCAGAACGCACACCTACCTCCCCATGAAACATATCCCCATAGGTGGGATTTTTAATTGTCCAATGCACCATGTATGACGGGACCTGGAGTTCAGCTGTCCACTCCCAAGTGGCCTCTCTGGTGGCACAGCGGGGACCGGCTTCTCAGGAAGGCACCTGCAGTCTCAAGTGGTGCCCACTCTCTCACATGGTCACCTCCCTGCATCAGGAACACAGGTGGCTCGGGGTCGTGTGCCAGGAACCGGGCAGGAGACATACTTGTGTCCCAGTGTATGCACCGTGTGCCCCCAGGACCAAGAAGGGACGATCTTTTCAAACCAACATTTTCAAAGATCTGAAATCTCACGCAAGTCTCAAGCAGCGCCCCCACACAAGAACTGTGTGGTGGTCTCAGAGGGGGTCCATCCAGCCCAGGAGGGCCAGGCCCGTGTGTCCTCCCCACGAGGAAGAGCCTTCCATGGGGGACCCTCACTCACCTGCTTATATTGTCATGCTGTCAACAAGGGACAGGGAGAGGTGGGAAGGGCTGCTACTGAAGGAGTAGAGAACTGTCCCCTGGCCTCAGGCTGGGCTGCAAGGCTCCTGCAGACTCAGGTA
Source organism: Geosciurus inauris (assembly GCA_004024805.1). Classification (NCBI taxonomy): domain Eukaryota; kingdom Metazoa; phylum Chordata; class Mammalia; order Rodentia; family Sciuridae; genus Geosciurus; species Geosciurus inauris. Next base: position 66,687 of record PVHX01006150.1, on the reverse strand, counting down.
CTGTCTTCTCTGGGGTCTCAAGCGAGCAGCCCAGGAGGTGCAGAAGGAGGGCATCAGCCTTCCTGAGTCCCTCTGGGACCTGCCTTTGCTGCAAGACCTGGGAGACCCCATGTGGGAGGCAGCGTGAGCCCCGGCTTATTCTGTTTTTTAAATAGATAAAATTCCCAGAACATAAAATTAACCATTTTAAGGTATAAAATTTAGTGGCCTTGGATACCTTCCCAGTGTGGTGTGGCCACCACCTCTACCTAGCTCCATGACATTTTTATCACCCCAAAAGGAAAGTCTGCACCCATCGCTCCAGAACACCTCCCCAGCCCTGGCAGCCCCTACCACCTGTTGTCCCTGTGGAGTTTCCTGCTCTCGGGTGTTTGGATTCGTGGAGGCCACTCAGGGGTCCTTTGTGTCTGGCCTACTCAGCACAGTGGCCCAAGTCATCCACGCTGTGACCAGCGTCACTTTCCTCTTTACACCTGGATGATATTCCATTGTCTGGAGACACAGAATGAGTGTCCCTTGTCCAAAATGCGAGGGACCAGAAATGTTTTGGGTTTCAGATACTTTGTGGATTTCGGGATATTTGCTCATGCAGGATGAGATATCCTGGCACGAGACCTCAGGCTAAGCTGAGATTCATTTATGTTTCACCTACAGCTTCGACACGGAGCTTGAATACCTGTTTCAATAACTTTGTGCATGTAATGGAACCATGTGGCGGGGAACTTCCCACTTAGGTGTGATGTCAGCACTCAAAAGTTTCAGACTTGGGGCGCTTGGGATTCTAGAGCCTTGGATTAGGGGTGCTTCCCTGAGCCTTTTGCCATTCATCTGCAGGTGGACACTCAGGTCATTTCCGCCTTGAGGCTGCTGTTCCCCCTTTCCAGTCTTCGGGGTGCACGGGGGATTCTAAGTGTGACTCTTTAAGCAATCACCCAGCTGCTTTCCGTGGAGTTCTACACAGCACTTCACATCCCGCCAAGGACACACGGGGCTGGACTTCACTTCCCACCATTCCAGCCTGGCGGGGTGGGGGCCGCAGTCTCCGCCTCTGACACCCCGGGCTGAGTCCCAGGGTCTCCCAGCACCGAGTTTCCATAAACTGAGTAGCAAGTACCTACTTGGAGGGTGGCCAGCAGCACCCAAGGAGACTCTGCCCAGGCATCAAACCCGAGCACAGCATCTAGCGCCAGGGTGCCAAGGCTACCTCCAGGCAGTGTCACCCGGTGTCTCTCATTCTCACTGCAGTGGAAGACTCGGCTCTCTCTTCATTTAGCACAAAGCACAATAAAAACGAATCACTAGGACATGTGTTCTCGGTGTAGGCAATAAACCACCCCGAGGAAGAGCGCGATTCCTGAGGGGAGCTAAAAACCATGCAATTATACCTAAAGCGCAGGTGCACAGACGGCACCTGAACACACAGAGTATAACCTCAATCTAAAATTTCCACGGGAGGAGGGACTGTTAGGGAGAAAAATAAATGTCTAAAAAGGATCCCTGGAGAAGGCTGGCAATAATGAAAAAAAGATTGAGAAATAAGAAAGTTGGAACTATTTAAATTTTTTTAAATTATTTTAAAACAAATCTTAAAATGCAATTTGAATCATTATTATTAGATTTGGCAGATGTATAGTTCCTCTGTGGATTTACTCCAGAGGTGTCTACACCTCGCCCCAATTTCTGTATTTCTCTCCAGATAGGCAGGTGCCCTGTGGCGTGGGGCGGGTCCCCAGCAGGGCACATGTCAGCAGATCTATGCTCAGCCATCGCTGTCTTATGGTCTGTCTGGAATGTTCCAAACTCCTCATGGATCTGCTCACTTGCTCCTTGTCCGTCTCCTCTATGAATATTAGCTGCCGCCCCATACCTAGGACAGTGGCTGCCATGTGGTGACACTGGGGACCCACTAGGAAATACATGATTGACGGAGGGAGTGACTAAATGAATGAATGAATGAATGTCTACTTTAAAAGGGTTTTATTGAGCCAAGCGCTGAAATTTTGCTTTTATTTAAAACTCAAGAAAATTAATTAACCAAATAAGGCAGCAGTTCTCTGCCACAACAGACTCAAAATGTCTTCAGTAAGAAAGAAGGGTGCTTCTCGCTCAAAAATCCAAACAGCGTGGCAGTTCCCATCTGCAAATGTGACAGGACCCAAGCTCTGTTCCATGGGGAGGAGAGGGGCTGCACCTGCACAGCCAGGAAGCTATGGGCTTTAATTTACTCCTGTTCCCATCTGGACTCATCATGTGGCCACACCTACCCATCAGGAAAGCTGGGAATTGTGTTTATTCTGATCAGTCATGAGCCCAGAACAGAGATTCCATTACTCTCGGGAGAAGGGGATGAATGGACATTGGGGTACCCCAGCCAGGTCTGCCACCATCGTCTTGACACCTCCTGCCCTGGCAGCTCCCTGGGCACTGAGCCAGCCAGCAGTGTCTGTGCCTGACCTTCCAGCACCCTCCCGAGACCACATGCTGTGGCACAGGTCCTGGGACCACATGTCCCCCTTTTCCCAGGTCCTGTCTCGTGCAGGATGGATTCCGTGCTGCAGGGCCCTGTGGCTGCCCTCACGCTGCTGTTTTTTCAGCTGTCCATTCTTCAGATGACCCTGGGTCACAAAATGAAAATAAACACAAGGCTATTTTGGAGAAAGACTACCTAGAGACAAGATGGCTGCCTCCCTGTTTCCAAACTGCCCTGAGTTGAATTCAGAGGATCAACACAGAAGAGGAGCAAAGTCGGGAGAGAAAACCCTCCTCCAGGAGTCTTCCTGGAACAGGTGGCTCCCTAAGCCTCAGGAGGTGTGGTTTCCATGGTAACCAGGCCCCAACAAATGACCTTGAATGGAATAGGTTTTCCTCAACCTCCTGCTCAATATGTCTGGGCAGGCCATTGAAGACAGAGTGGGATCCTGGCATGCCACACTGGTGTGGACCCAATTTGGTGGCTACTGGGCTATAGCTGCTGGGCCATAGCTAAGCAGACATGTGATGGAGGTCAGCAGAAAAGGCCTAGGCATGGCCTGTTCCCGGTTCTTGTGCTCTTTACCCAACTGGCCCCTCTTCATCCTTCAGATGTTGGTTTAGATGTCATTTGCTCCAGGAATTCTTCCCTGACTCCATCTCTTCCACAGTCAGCATTCAAGACCTTTTTTATGCCCCAAAGCTCCCTGGGAAAACAGCTTCCCAAAAGCTTCTCCAGTTCCTTCCCAGCACCCAGCATATCCCCAGTATATGAACATAATTTATTTGGCAGATATGATTTTGGAATAACATAAATCTTATACAATTATAAGACACAGTTGAAAACTTCCTAAAATTTGACAGCAAACTGAAGCTGCTGAGTTGCTGGCCTAGCCATACAGAAAGGAGGTATCTTACAGGACTTTATTTACCATGTTTTTACATTTTTTCTTAAAATTTTCTAAATTAATTTCTTATCTATTTCAAGAACTTTCAGGGTAAATCAGGTTCTCTCCATTTTTCTCCACTTGAGAATGCCTTGATATTTCTTCACTTCTGAAGATATTTTCTCTGGATATAAAATTCAGGGTTGATGGCTCTTTTCTTTAAGCACTTGAGAAATGCATACCACTTCCTTCTGGCCTCCATAGTACCAGACGTGAAATCTACTGTCATTTGAATTGTTTTCTCCCACACCAGCATTTTGTTTGCTTGAATAAATGAATGAAGAAAACATGGATCCCACCTCCATAGATGACCAGCTCTAGGACCTCGGGCAAGTGTTACTCCTAAGCCCCCCTTTTTCTGTATAGAAACTGGGGCTGGTGATTGTGCCTTCCTCGGGATTGTTGTGAGAATGAAGCAGCACATGGTATGAAATGCCTAATGCAGGGCTTGGTGCAAAGGACACTCAGCAATCCCAGCTGGATGAGGAATGAACTGTGGTCCCAGTGCCCTTGTGGGATGTGTGCTTTTATGTGCTGCCATGGAAATGCACCAAGCTGAGAAGCAAGAGACAGCCTCAAACCCATCTCTGCTACCAAGGCTCTGAGGCACAGCATCAGTGTCTTTTGCCTTCCCTTTGGGGCGTCAGCCTTCCCATCTGGATGAGAGAGGATTTGGCATCAACTCTTGGTTCTCAACCCTTGCTTTGCATTAGAATTTTCCAGAGAGGTGTTTGGTTCAATCTGGTTCCTTGGGAGATACTAATGCAGAGCAAGGGTTGAGATCCTCTATTCTATGTGGATCTATCACCTTGGGCATTCCTGGAGGTGTCCATGGCTCCGTTACTGTCCTCTGACCTTCTCCTATTCCATCCCTAGAGAAAATAGACCCCTGGTGTCCATTCCAGCCACCACACAGAAAAAACAGCCCAGGACTCTAGAAACTTCTTATTTGATGTGGTCACACTTTGTTTAAGTATCCATCTGTTCTCTGCCCAGCAATTTGTGTGAATATTCAGAAAGGCCCAGACAATTGTGTTAATACACAAAGATTCACTTAAGTTGGATCATGGGCCTAAATGTAAGAGCTACTACTATAAGAAAAGAGCCAGAAAAGAAAAAATTGAGAACTCAAAAATGTTTGTTCTTCAGAAGACATTATTAAAAACTGAAAATACAAACTACAGACTGGAGATATTTATAAATCATAATAAAGAACTTGTATTCAGAATATTTAAAGAATTTGTATAACTCATAAGAGGACAAATCTGACTTTTTTAAAAAATGGGCAAAGCATTTTTTTAATGGGCTCTCATTTCTGTTGCCCAGGCTAGTCCCAAACTTGTGGGTTCAAGTGATCCTCCCACCTCAGCCTCTCAAGAACTGGGACTACAGGTATGCACCACTGTGCCCAGCTAGGGAAAAGATGTGAATGGATATTTCACCAGAGAAAAGACATGAGTGGCTAATGAGCACATGAAAATCATCCAACATCATTAGTCATTAGAGAAATGCTACTTAAAAGTCATAATGAGATACCACCATGTACCTACTAAAATGACTAAATCAAAAAGACTGAAAACACACTGCCTGGAAAACCAGGAAACAGGAACTCTCATGCCTTGCTAATGGTTCTATAAAATGGCATAGACACTTTGGAAAACGATGTGGCCATTTCGTTCAATGTCAGATATACACTTACTACATGACTCCACAATTCCACTGTCACACACACACACACAACCACACACAGCCTTGTTCACAGATGTTTATTGTTGCATCATCCATGACAGTTAAAAATTGGACATTGTGTGTGTGCACCATGGAAAACGATTCTGTGGTAAAAGAAGAATGAACCACAGACACTGGCTATAACATTGATGAGCACTAAGCACCCTGCTGGGTGAATGGCACAGACACAAGTGTACATATTGGACCATCACATTTACATGAATTTCCAGAAAACCTTTTATAGAATCAGAAAGAGTTCAGCAGCAGCTTGATGCTGGGGATGGGGACGGATGGTGAACAGGCAGATGGGAACTTTGGGGTAACAGAGATGCTTTATAACTGGATCGTGGAGACAGTTACACAATTACACCAATGTACGTTAGACATCAGTGAATGGCTACAATGGTGGGATTTTATAGTGTATAAATTATACCCTAATAAAGCTTTTAAAAATGCAAAAGGTCATATGGAGAATGTTGAGAACAGACTCAGCCAGACTGTCTGGGTTTCCATCCCAGCTGCTGTCACCCCCGTCTGTGTGGCCTGGGTCAGTCACTGGACCTTTCTGTGCACCTTTTCCCCATGAAGAGCTCAGCATGGTGCTTGACACACACAAGGTCACTGCTGTGGTCACCCTCTTCTTGCTGCAGGATCCTGTACTATCAGCCCTTTTTCTGTTTCTCTAGTCTTCCAAGTTAATCCCCGCCCACCACGGGGCCTTTGCGTTCAATACTTAGGAACATTCTTCCTCCTGGGATATTTCCATTCCTTGCCTCTTTTCAATCATATTTTAGCTCAGCTGTCATCTCGGAATCTCCTTCCCTGACCACCCCATCTGAAGTACTACCCCACTCGTGCATCCTTTTACTTATTCACTGAATAGCACTTTCTAGTAGTAATAGTACATTTTTATTCCCATTTTGCAGATGGGCAACTAAAGCTCAGAAAGGTCAAGTCATTTCATTCATTTATTCAGACCAAAATTATTACCACCTCACACTCATGGAGACAGCTACTATAAAAATAATAATAAATAAATTTTGGTAAAGACAAGGAGCAACTGGAAACTTGTGCACTGTTGGTGGGAGCACGGAGTAATACAATCTACAGAAGACAGTACGGGTCCCTGAAAAAAGCAAAGGCAGAACTACCAAAAGAATTCTTTCAAAAGGAAGGTAGGTCTCAAAGAGACTCTGGTGTTCATGGCAACACTAGGCACAATAGGCAAAAGTTGGAAATGACTCATAGCCATGGGCAGAGGATTGGATAAGCAGACTGTGGTCTACGCACACAATGGGATGTTCTTCAGCCTGAAAAGGGAAGGAAATCCTGACACGGGCCATATCGTTGAATGAATTTCGAAGACATTGCACTGAATGAAATGAGCCTGTCACAAAAAGACGAACACTGTGGGATTCCACTTAGACGAGGTTCCTAGACTAGTCAAAGTCAGAGAGCCAGGACATCATGGCAGGGGCTGGGGGCAGGGGGTGTTGTTCGATGCATAAAGTTCCAACTTTACAAGTTGGAAGAAGTCCTGGAGATGGACGCTGGCAATTGCTCAGTGTCCATCATGCCACTCAACTGAACACTTCAAAATGGCTGAGATAGTAAATACTGGGTCATTTTACCACAATTTGTAAAATAAATAACTTATAAAAACACAAACCTCGAGCCTCAAGAGAATCAGTGTCGTGAGCGGCACCCTATTTATTTCTCACGGTGCCCCCTTCAAAGAGACGTGGTTTGTTTTTTCTCACTTTTGAGGTTCAGAGAGATTTGGTTATGGAGGCACTGGTCCTGTCCCAGCCTTAGACCCTTGAAGACTCCACCTGGCCACCACATCCTTCTCGTCCACATCCCTCTCTGAGTACGAGAAGCCTAACCTGTACTCCATCTTCTCCCGCAGGTACAGCTGGCCTCTACCAGGGAGCAAACGGACTGACCAGCGCAACCGGATTTGGGAGCGTGCACCAGGTAGGCACAGCCCACACCATTATTTTCTCAGTTCCCCTTAAATCAGGGAGCTCAGGGAGCCCACTGCACACGGTGTTCACCAGAACTCCCTCCTCTGAGTCCCCAGATTTGGAGACCATAGGGGCCAATTGTGTAAGAGGCCACTGGAATGATCTGTTTAAAAGATTTCCAAGATGTCCTGGGTCAGTGTGTGTGCCCTGCCCCCCCCTACACACAAACACCTGCTGCATCTGTAGGAATGCAGGCACCTGTGTTTCTCACCAGGCCACAGGCCTCTCGACGGGGCAGCACACACTGCTCACCTCTGCATTCCCAGTGCTGAAAGCCCTGCACATAGTAGGTGATTCAAAAATCCTGGTTAAACCAAATCAAGGCAACCCTATAAAGATGGTGCCAGGGGGCTATTCTGCTATCAAGAGCCTCCCGGTTCACTTAGGGAGTTAACGGGGACTTCACCTGCTGAAGGCGTCAGACCTATGTGCCTCCTGCTCTCCTCCCCTGTGGGTCTCCAGGCATTTCTAAACAAAAGATTAATGTGCTTTCAGGATAGTTTTGAAATTGTGCCAGGGCAGATGAGATGGGCTTTGTAACACGTAACGAGTGCACTAATTCTTCTTCAGGGAGATGAAGGATCTGAGTCACTAATACTTGGAAAATGTAAAAATTGTTGCATATGTGTTTGTGTATTTCCAATGAACTACATACATAGATAAAATACTCGTCAGTAAAGCAGTACTTTCGTAGGTGTGATGAAGAGCTCCAGGCATTTGTCCATGTCACCATAAGAACTCATCAAAAACACAGACTCCCTAGATATTCTAACTCAATAGATCTGAGCTGGGGCCCAGGACAGTGAATGCCCCGTGAGTCCCCTGCAGGGAGGAGCACTGGTTATGGTGACCTTGGGACTGGCGGTGTGAAACAGTGATTCTGTGCTCCCACCTTGGAAAGTCTGTCCTATGTCAGTGAACTTGATCAAGGGTGACTGGCATTACTGACTTGGTCTCTATGACACCCTCAAGGAATATTCTGGAGCCCTGATGCATGCAGGGGCTGTTAGATTTGCACCTTCCTCTCATGCACCCCAAATGTGGCCTCATCTCCTGGGTACATGTGGCCTTCCCTGAGTTACGGTACATATCAGGCTCTGTTCCCAGTGCTGGGGACACAACAGTGACCAACAAGACTGTCAAGGCCACAGCTTACCCTTCAGGGTCACTTACAATGGCTAATTCTCTGCATCTCTGGACCTGGGAGTTTTTTAGAACCAGTACACCGGGCAGGCAGGAGGTGCCAGGGAATTACAGACCCCTGGAGCAGCACTCAAAAGCGGGCTGAAGTTGGCGTGTGAACCCCCAACCCCAGCCCCAGGCCCAGGGATCCCTAGCGGGTCAGCTCAGCCGCCCACTGAGGAAGCCAGGCGGGCTGCCCTCCCTGGCCTTGGCTCTCACCCCCTGTCCCCTCCTGGTGGCTCCTTCACCTTTCAAGTGTGCTACTTGCACTTGAGTCCTAGAGTGGCTTCCAAGAAAACCTCAGTGAAGACATCCCCGCCCTCAGAGAGTGTCCATCCTCATGGGAGAGGGTTCTGGGCCCAGTAGGGCCCAGCCCAGACAGGCCTCCTCGCTCACGCCCCGGCTTGGTTTTTCTCTCTTCCCAGGACTATCCTTCCTACCCCGGCTTCCCTCAGACCCAGTGCCCCCAGTATTACAGCTCGTCCTACAGCCCTCCTTACGTCCCGGCCACCAGCTTCTGCCCTTCGCCCCTGTCCACGTCCACCTACGTCCTCCAGGAGACACCTCACAACGTCCCCAACCAGAGTTCTGAGTCCCTGGCTGGTACGTACGTAGAGTCACCTCCGCGGGGTCACCCCTGACTGTGTGGTCTGAGCTCCTCCATGAAAGAGGGACCCGCATGTGGTGTGGGTTTTAGTTGTAATGAAGTGGTTACCCCAGGGCTAAATCCATCCCTCAGGTGTGTTTTGAGCTTTCTCTCTGTGAGTGTGTGAGTGTGTATGTGTGTAGGGGTGTGTGTGTGTGTGCATTTAATTGCATCCAAGTCCAAAAGTTTACCCAAAACTCCTCATTGCTGGCTTCTTTTGAAAGGTTCTGCTGGTCTAGCCACATTCTCAAGGAAAAATGCTTAGTTGAGACTAAGCATGCCTGGTCCACTTAGTAAGGATGCGTGGGATTCCATAGCTGGCGGCTTACCTCAGATTCATTACCTGAATGGCCTGTGTGGGCCCCGGATTCTGTGCACTGTGCTCCAAAGGGAGGGAGACTGGTATTAATTACCCATTTGTTATGTGCCAAGAACATACCTGCATGGTCTTCTCTATTAACAAATATTCACTAAACACCTACAATTTTCCAGGCAATATAGGCTCGATCTTTGTAGACAGTAATCAAATAAGGAAAGCCATAATCCTCACAAAAGCAGGTATTATATTACCTAACCTCCCTTTTCCAGAATAAAAACAATGATGATCAGAGTCGTGAGTGACTGGCTAGTGATTGGTGGCACTGGGATTAGAACCTGGGCCTCTTGGATCCTGCTATTCACTGGCCGTGCGTGTTGAGAACGTGCTCCCTGGAGCCCATCTGCGAGCAGACGGGAAGAGGCCTCCACATGGTGACTCTCTCTCCAAGAGGGGCTTGGATCCTGACTCATGGGCCTCAGAATTGTAGAACTCTTCCCACAATCCTCAGGCATGTTCTCTCCTAGGGGCACAACAGTTTTAGGGTACCCCTCAGTTAGCTGGGATGTTTTGCCTTCAGAAGGTAGAAAATCTAGTTTGATAAAAAGAAAAATAAAAAAGCATGTTTAGGCATTGGTAACGAAGACGTGCAGCCTCCAGGGCTGGGTCCAGGGGTTCAGATAACGATGGTGCCACTTGGTCTCAATCTGTTCCTTCTGGCCCTGCAAGGAGGCTCCTCCCACCACACGGGACTCAGTCCTGCCTGCTAATCACAGCTACACCTGGAAAGCTCCCATTGGTCCAGACTCTGTCACATGTCTGTCCCCAGACCCATCTCTGTGGCAGGTAGGATGGAATGCTGGGATGAAGCTGCACTCCTGGTCTCCTGTCCCCAGCTGGAACTGCAGTTGGGGTCAGCTGAGGGTTAGGGAGATAGAGGTTTCCAAAGAAACCCAGAGCACATAAGCAGAAGACACACTGGGCACGCAGAATCAAATGCCCTGTGGATGCCACCTGGGTGGTGAGCAGTGTGTGGCAGTCTGTGTCCTGGTGCCCTTGGTGATCGCAGAACCTGGTATGGGCGGATGCGCAGCCTGCTCACCAGCCTGGGGAGTCTGGCACTCATTCCCTGGATGTGCTACGTCTTCTCGCGTGAGGTGTTCTGGGCTCATCAGCAGGAAGTTAGAATGTCCCAATGCAAATCCTTTGTCTTCTTTTCTGAAGAATGCTAATGTTCTGGGACTTTGTGGAACCTAAGCTAGCACGAGGCTGTGTGACATTCGCTAAGAACAGGAGAGGAACAGCAGGGAAGCTGTTTTGTTCCTGGGGTGCTCCCTGTGGCTACCGATTCAACCCCACGTGTGTTCCCCCGGATGGGGGTGCTTATCCCTGCCTTGCTGACAAAGGCAGACACGGTGGACAAGCATTTTTAAGTCAACTTTTAAGGAAATGTGAGGCTTGAGCGTTAATTTGGTCATTGTGTTCTCATTTCAGAGTATTTGGGGAACATGTAGTGCCTATTTAGCGTCTTCTAAATTGCTTTCTTTGGCAAATATGAAGTATGACAAACTTTCCTTCTTCGTAATCTTGAATTATCTCCAGATAACTTGAATGTGACCTCTGACATATGGTTTCAACAAAGGGAAAAAACGCGGATGAGAAATTCGGGAAGAGAGGAACTATAAGCAGGAAAATTTAAGTAGATGCCATTATGTATCCATAATCCCAGGGTGAAGTGGACTCTAAAGACTCCATTTCCAAAAGTTAAGCGTCAAGGGTATCTTCGCCCCCCATCAGAAGTAAGCATAAGTAACATTGTGTCTCTTTGAAGCTGGTCTTTATTGTACCCCCTGTTCTTCACTGATCCTGTGGTCTGAGGTCCAACAATAAGCTGGAGGGCTGACTTTTACTGTGTCTAACAGGCTCACATAAACTCTAATGACATAAATAGTTGTCAGCTCTGACTGAGGTCTCTTCCCTGTCCCCCAGTGTCCATTACAAGGGAAGGGCATGTGAGTGCGTGTGGACACACACGCTCCTACACTCTGCAAGTTTCCCATAAAAAAATCCTCTTTTGAAACTATCCAGGATCCCCCCTCAAGTGCTGCTTTGGAGCTCCAGAAGCCAGCCAGTTTACACACTGCTGCCGATAGACCCCGCTCCCTCTGCGTTTTCTGTAGATGGTGTTCTGATGCTCCCCCACACCCACATCCTGCTGCCGGAGGGACACTCTGAACTGACCTGCGTCAACATCTGCACGACAGTGGGCAGCAGACGGCAGGGTGGCTTGCTGGCACAGAGGGCAAAATCTAAACATCTGTCCTCGCTCAAGAAAAACAACTCTAGTTGCTTAAGGCCTTGTTCTTTTTGCATATTTAAGAATTATATGAATCACCTAAAAAGAGATTAGAGGATTTCTTTAACTCCTCAGATCATCTTCCTTGGCCAATAGAGATTATTTTTTAATCTCTCAAGAAGAAATTTGGAAGGCTCTTCCATGCAACTGAGCAACGACTCACAAAATTAAAGATGCACAGACCCTTAACCCAGCTATTCCACGTCTAAGAATTTATCCTCAAGATAAACTCCCACTGGGGCTGGGCTGTAGCTCAGTGGTAGAGCGCTTGCCTAGCATGCGTGAGGCATTGAGTTAGAGTCTCAGCACCACATATAAATAATAAATGAATAAAATAAAAATCCATCAACAACTAAAAAATATTTTAAAAAAAAGATAAACTCCCACTTAGATGCACACACTGAAGGAAAAGAATATTCATTGCAGCAACATCATAACAAAAGACTAGACGCAACCTGGATATTCAGTGACAGGAACCAGGTTACATGAATGACGGCGCATCCGCCAGAGCCGTGCTGTGCAGCTCTCGCAAAGACTGGCCAGATATGTCTGGGCTCACGTGACCTCTTGAAGCCACCATCGTAGGTGGAAAAAAGCAAGACACAGAACCACATGTAAAATGTGTCTCGAGGTCTTTAAAGTGTAAGTGTAGATTAATACCCACATTTGCATAAGAAAATTCTAGAAAGATTGCAAATTACTGCTAATAGTCTTCTCTGGAAACGAAAACTAGGGATTTGGAACTAAAGGGAAAGAATATCTATAAGAGTCTATAGGACACTCCACCCAAAAGCAGCAAATGCTTATTCTTTTCAAGAGCATGTGGGATATTTACCAAGATAGACTCATATTCTAGAACATAAAACAAATTTCAGTATGCTTCAATGAATCCAAGGCACACACAGTATGATCTCTGACAGAAGCAGAATTGAATTAGTAATAGCATAAATATTTCTGGAAAATTCCCAAATACTTAGACGCTAAATAGCTCACTTGTACATAACCCATGGATCAAAAGGAAATTAAAAAGTACTTTGAACCAAATGAAAATTAAAACACAATGTACCAGAATTTAGGGAAATTTGCAGTGTGGAGTGTCTAAATTAGTGAAGAAGAAAAGTTACAACCAAGACCTCATCTTCCCCCTGAAGACAGTAGAAAAAGAAGGACAAATTAAAGAAAGGAAATAATGAAGATCAGAATGGAAACCCATGAAACCCCAAAACAGAAAAATATTAGAAAAGAAGGAAGATACAAATTACCCACAAAATGCAAGTGAAATCCCAAGAATCTGATAAGGGTAGTGACACAATGTGTGATTGTCATGCCAAAAAATTGACAACCTAAATGAAATGGACACATTCCTTGTACAACAATAAGTAACAAAGCTGGAGACTAAAATGAAGCAAATTAAATTCCACACAAGTGTGATTATATCAAAATGAACCTAACTCTGGTATATAATACTCCCATAAAAGCATTTTTAAAAAGAAGAAAAAAACTACCAAAACTCACACAAGAAGAGATTACCTAAATAGGCCTATGTCTGTTAAATAAATTGACTTTTTGTTGTTGTTTTAAAATCATAAACAAAGCCAGGCCTGGTGGTGCACACCTGTAATCCCAGCACTTTGGGAGGCTGAGACAGGAGAATCGCCAGCCTCAGCAAGGGTGAGGCGCTAAGCAACTCAGTGAGACCATGTCTCTAAATAAAATACAAAATAGGGCTGGGGGTGTTGCTCAGTGGTCGAGTACCCCTGAGTTCAATTCCTGGTACCAAAAAAAAAAAAAATCATAAACAAGAGCTGAGGACATAACTCAGTCACAGAGCACTTGCCTATCCCACTGGAGGCCCTGGGTCCAATAAATCATAAAGAAATGCCAAGCCAAGATGCCTTCACTAATTCTGCCAAATGTTTAAGAAAGACATATACTTTCTACACAAATTTGTCAAGAACATTGAAGAGGGAGCCACAATTCCAAACACATTCCAAGGTCAGCATTATCCTGATACCGATACCAGACAGAGACAGGAAAGCTACAGACCAGTATGCCTCAGAAACTGAGGTACAAAATTTCCGAACAGATGTTAGCAAATCAAGTCCGACAACATATTTTAAAAGGGTAACACATCCTGACCAAATGGGGTCTATCTCAAGGATGCAGAGTTGGTCTGAAATTTGAACTTCAATCAATATCATTTGCAATATTCATAAACTGGGGGAGGGGGCAAAAGATTATCTCAATAAATGCAGAAAACACATTGGATAAAATCCAGCACTTATTTCAAAAACTCCAAACCGGGAGTAGGGGGTAAAAGAGAACGTTATGTACTCAGCAAGCACATGTGATTGCCTGAACATTTGTCCCCACCCCCACCACCAAGTCCATTCTGGGAACTCTAACCATCCATGTGGTGGCATTGAGAGGTGGGGCTTTGGGAAGTTCTTAGGTCATGAGAATGGAGCCCTTAAGAATGGGCTGAGTGCCCTTACAAGAACCTTATAAGAGGAGATGAGAGCCGGGCGTGGTGGCGCACACCTGTAATCTCATCTGCTTGGGAGGCTGAGGCGGTAAGATCGTGGGTTCAAAGCCAGCTTCAGCAAAAGCAAGGCACTAAGCAACTCAGTGAGACCCTGTCTCTAAATAAAACACAAAATAGGGCTGGGGGTGTGGCTCAGTGGTCGAGTACCCCTGAGTTCAATCCCCAGCACCAAAAATAAAAATAAAAAAAGATACTGAAACGTCATTAGTCATTAGAGAGAGGCACATTAGATCTACAATAAGACACCACTGCATACCCCCCAGGAATGGCTTTAATCACAGAGACTGACCATTGCAAAGATTGGCAGTGGGTGGGGAGCAGCAGGAAGTTCGGGGGGAGGTGGTGTGAAATGACACAGCCACCATACAAAACAGCTCAGCACTTTCTCAAAAAATTAAACAATACTTTCCATCTGATTCAGCAACCACGGAACTCACAGAAGAAAAACAGCTTCTGTCCATACGAAGACTGATAGGCAGATGTTCATAGCAGCTTTATTCCAACCCAAAACTAGAACCATCCCAAACGTTCATCCACAGGTGAATGGATAAACAAACTGTGGTTTGGCCACAGAAGGACAGGCTACTGACCTGGACGGAATCTCAAACCAGTTATGCTGACCGAAAGAAGGCAGGCAGCGGAAGAACGGACCCTGTGCTGTGGGCTTCCGCGTATTTAAAACCCTAGCGGACTAAGGGGAGCACATGAGAGGTTTCGTGGGCAGCAGGGCCAGAGGCAGGATCACAAGGAGACTCAAAATGCTCCTCAAATCTAAAACGTTTTGAAGGCCAGAACTCAATCAGATGAAGAGTGTTCAACCCATAAAGTCTATGCAAATATTTCAAAAGCTGAAAAACTCCAAAATCTGAAACGCTTCTGGCCCCAAGCATTTCTAATACGGAATGCTCAACCTGTATATTAAAAGGGAGGAAGAAAGAAAGTTAAATGACTCCAAGAAAGGAGGATAAATGGCTCTATCTTGAGGACTTTCAATTCTGACCTTGAACTTGAGCTCTTCATTGTCAAGAATATAGAAGGTTAGATAAAGGGGTGCCCCCGCACTGGGCACCCCTGCTAATTTGGCTTCACACCCCTTATTTTAGACATTCCTTAGGTAGCTGGCATTCACTCCCTTTAAAAATAATGTTTCCTGAATTTTAATGGGGATAACAGCTGTTTTCTAAGCCCCAATACCTTAAATGACCAAGTGGCTCAGGACGACCTTATTTACGTTGTTCTTCAGCATCTGAGTTTAAATGAAGTTCTTTCTCCTGCACACAGTGTTGCTAGCTCAGTGTTTGGGCATCTCTGATGCTATATCCTGAAAATGTTAGGGTGCTGGAGAACACCGGCCATCTTGATGATCTGAAATCACATCTTTTTCGTGTGTGTTTTTCTTCTACTAAGAAGTTTTTTTAAACATTAAATAAACAAAGTTAAGTCCCTTGGGTTTGGGGGGAAAATAGTCCTTCCAGGGTAGGAAAAAGAATCAGCCCATTGCCAAGGACTTTTAGATGAAGGTATTTCCCCCGGATGATCCAAGAACTGGCCATTATGGCAGGAGAGAGGGGGTCTGCAGGATGCATTTGGGAGCTAAAACAAGCACCTGTGTAAGTAAGAAAGTGGGATGGCAGGTCCCCTGGGGCTCCATGCTGGTTCACAATTCTGTCACTCTTTAGTGACAAAGACAAGCCCCAATTTTCTCACTAATTTGCCAAGTGCAGCAGGCAAGTTTGATCACCTCACTAAGCCTGAGCCCCTGGTTAGTTAAAACAGAGATGATGGAGTGTGATCAACGTCTTGACCTGTCTGGGGCTATTAGACAACTGCCCAAGGGCATGAGTCTGGCAGCCTCTCAGCGTGGCCACACCCTGAAGCCCACCCTGATGAGAAGCAGCAGGTCCCATCCGCTTTGACTCTTCTCGCAGACCTGCATGGATCTGTGGGTCCCATCAAGCCTGATCGACTCCTCGGGGCCTGGCCTGCGCTAGGTGCTCCGCACAGACAATCTCACATAATTCCCAGGTCAACAAGCCTCTCAACAGGTAAAGCCTAAAAGACCTGCTTGTAGCAGAGAACTGATCCAGACCCCTCGCAAGAGGACATAGGGAGTCCTTCCTGCGTACCCCCAGATGGGGGGGAACCTCTGGGTGGCTGACCCCTCTGTTTTCTTTTCTTTTTTTTTTAACTGAAATGTTTGGACTTTGTCTTTTTTTTCCCCATATTTCTACTGGTGCATTATAGTTGTACGTGATGGTGGGATTTGTTGTTACGTATTCATACAACACTGGATATAATTTGGCAAACTCATTCCTGTATTTCCCCTCCCCTCCCCCTCCCCCTGGCCCCTGTCCTCTACTCTCCTGAACTTCCTTTGATTTGCATGAGATTCCCCCCATACTTCTCCTTTTTCCTCTCTGGCTTCCACATATGAGAGAAAACATACGACCCTTGACCTTCTGAGTTTGGCTACTTTCACTTAACATGATGTTCTCAAATTCCATCCATTTTCCTGCAAATGACATATTTAATTTTTCTTTAGGTTAAATGAAATTCCATTGTGTATATATATATATATAAATAAAGAAAATGCCACATTTTCTTTATCCATTCATCCACTGATGGGCACATAGGCTGTTCCCATTGGCTATTGTTAATTGTGCTGCTATATGACTATAGTATGCTCACTTTAATTCTTTAAGATAAATACTGAGGAGTGGTATAGCTGGGTCATATGGTGGTTCCATACCTACTCTTTTGAAGAACCTTCTGGGAAGACTCTCTTCAAGGTTGATGTATTAATCTGTTTTGTTGCTATAATGAAATCCCTGAGGCAGACTCACTTTACAAAGAAAAAGGTTTTCTTGGCTCACAGCTCTGAGGTTAAAGGGCATGGTGTTGGTATAGCTCAGCTCTGGTGAGGGCCTCCTGACTGATGGCATCACAAGGGAGGAAGTGTCTGCCAGAGGAAGAGATCACGCCACCAGGCAGGAAGTCAGTCCCTTCTGAGGGCGTGCCCCCAGTTGACCTAAGGACCACTCACAAGACCCCACCTCTTAAAAGCCACACCACCTCCCAACACAGTCCCCTTGGGGATCAAGCCTCTAACACATGAGCCTTTGTGGGGACGCTTAAACTATATCCAGACCACAGCAATAGAAATACCAGATGCCCAGCTACCTATGAGGCGAATTTTCTTCCTTCTGCTGGTTTAGGGCTTCATAGGCTTCTGGATCTATAGAGCTGTAAACATAAGACTGTGTTCACAATAAACAGAGCTCTGCCAGGGGCCCCTCCCTCACTTCCTCCAGATGGCTGGTCAGGTGTCCTCTTGCCTGTGAGGCTTTCTCTGACTAGCCCTGTGTACTGGGGTGAACTCTCAGCACCCCTGCCCAGTCCTGATTGATTGCTATGCCCCTCCTGACATTAGATTGACTTATTTGTTCAGGTGATGTCTCTCTCCTCTAGCTAGACTTTTTGGTAGCAGGGATTGAACTCAGGGGCACTCGACCACTGAGCCACATCCCCCGCCCTATTTTGTGTTTTATGTAGAGACAGGGTCTCACTGAGTTGCTTAGCACCTCACTATTGCTGAGGCTGGCTTTGAACTCGTGATCCTCCTGTCTCAGCCTCCTAAAGTGCTGGGATTACAGGCATGCCCGGCTTCGCTAAACTTTTTAAGTGCTGTGAGAACCAGGTCAGGTCCCTCAGCACCTGAGTCACAAGTAGTTGTTGGATGAATGAAAGCTCATGAGTGTTGTGAGCAGGTAATTGGAGAGCAGCTTGGCCCGGTGGTCCTGGCCTCCTGAGCTACCCTGGGCTATGGCTTCGCGGCTCCGCAGGTGCAGGCGGGTGTGGTGTTTCCTGGGAGCAGACCCTGGCCGCGCTTCTGATCTGTCCCCACTCCCTGTCTTGATCCAGGTGAATACAACACACACAATGGACCCTCCACACCGGCAAAAGAGGGGGACACAGACAGGCCGCACCGGGCCTCGGAGGGCAAGCTCCGGGGACGGTCGAAGAGGAGCAGCGACCCCTCCCCGACAGGGGACAATGAGATCGAGGTAATCAAAGGGCCTATGTGTGACTGGTGAACTGGCAGACGTGATCTCTACCTGTGGCCCAAATGGCAGTGGACAGGAGGGACGCAGAGTTCTCTCTAAGCGCAGGGGTGGAGGGGGGCAGGTGTTGACCTTTGGGTTCACGGAGCTCAATAAGAGGAAGAGTGTGGCCACAGGGAGCACTGTTGAGGCACAGGGCTAAGCAGGACAGCCCTGGATCAGCCAGGACACTGCTTCTCTAAAGCTCAGTTTCCCAGGGGCCACCCAGCCCTCTAGAGTCTCCAGTTCCTTAAGTCCAGGGCCTAGGAATTTGCATGTCTTGCAAGTCTCCAGGGGA
Source organism: Geosciurus inauris (assembly GCA_004024805.1). Lineage (NCBI taxonomy): Eukaryota > Metazoa > Chordata > Mammalia > Rodentia > Sciuridae > Geosciurus > Geosciurus inauris. The sequence goes on along the minus strand of PVHX01006150.1, from coordinate 48,073 downwards.
TGCTGATGCCCCAGATTTTGGGGACACACCCTGAGAGCCCCTGGTAAGGATGATGGGCAGGGGCCTTAGTCTGGGTTAGGGCAAATGACATGGTGGAATCCTCAGAATGCTTTGTAAAATACGAATGCCCAGCCCCATCCCAGAACAAGTTGAGATCCTCTGGGAGCAGTTGTCAAAGTCATACTGACCACCAGGAGGCTGGCTCAAATGGGATTGTGTTTCTCCTGTGATTCTGGCGTCTCGGGCAACGATCTCAGCCTGGGCACACATCAGAATCACTTTGGAGCTTGGAGAAACCCTTTGTTCTGAAACAGCAGCCCAAGCCCCCTCAGTCAGACTCCTGAGGGGCCTGGGCATCTGCATTTTAAAAAAAAAATTTTGGACAACATGCCTTTATTTTGTTTTAATTTTTTGTGGTGCTGAGGATCAAACCCAGTGCCTCACACATGCTAGGCAAGCACTCTGCCACTGAGCTACAGCCCCAGCCCCTGGGCATCTGCCATTTTTAAAACTCCCAGTGAGGTCTATTGTGCAGCCTGGGCTGAGAACTGCAGGCCTAAGCATGCTCCCACCATGTTAAAGCCAAGAAAGTCTGGGGTGGCACTGAAATTTCCCTCAAAACCCAGCCTGCATGGGGAGGATACTAGTGAGGACACAGGCATAATGAATTCCAAAAAGCAGAGAGGGGTGAGCACTGTTGATCAAGGAAGGAAGATGAGCAAATCTGCAGGTTTGTACATCTGTTGGCTGGAGTGCACCCCGGCGCACGAGTGGTACTGGCGAAGCCTGGGTCAGCGCCAGCAGTTGCATGGTCTTCAACTTCCTGTCTGTACCCACTTGACGTAGCAGCTCCCCAGCTCAGCCACAAACTCAGACACACTAAGAAATGCCATCTCCACCACTGCCTTAAAATCAGTGATTTTCACCGAGTCCCCATCCCACCAGGGTGCTAGGAAATTCCATCTCCTTACTGGGGCCTCTCCCCTCCTAGAACTGTAAGAGAATCTCGGGATTCAAGCGGTCTCCGAAAACACAAGAACCTCTACTGTTCAGTGTGGCTTGGTCAGCACCACCTTCCAGGTGGTCAAAGCCTGCAGGGATCGCTGGAGTCTCCGGGCTGAGCGGTGGGCATGGAGATCCAAGGTTCTTGTTGCGCCTAAGAACCTCGGAGCATTAGCTACGACCCTTCGATTGCAAGCAACAGAACCCAGTGCTGGCTACTTAAGGAAAAGGAACTTACTGGAAGGGGAGGCCATCAACCACGCTTAGGAAGGAAGGAACTGAGGGGAATCTAGGGACCCTTCAAGGTGCTTGCTCCACCCAAGAGCAGCCATTTCAGGTTCTAGTGCAGCTTCACCCAGTGTTAGATTCAAGGTGACAGCATCCATGGTCATGGCTTGGGCCGTGTGCTTGCCCGTTGATTGACATCTCCACCAAGACAGCCCACATGGGAGAAAGACCAGGGGCTAGGCTCTGGGGAGACCCAGAGCACAGATGCCCACGTCGGAGGTGTTTGGTGTTAAGCCAGCATTCACTAGCACAGTGACGGGTTATTTATGGCAGGTGTCTGAGCTGATTGTTCTAGAAGGTGTTACATCACATTGTCCTCTACGCTTAGCCAACCGCCTGCGGAACACCAGCCTTTACCTAGCCTAGGGCTCTGCCACAGAGCCAGGCCAGTCTGTTCTTTCTTTTTTCCCTTGTTGTTGAGATGGAGCCTCAGCATGATTCCCCAGGCTGGCCTCAAACTCACACTGCTGGGTTCAAGCGGTCCTCCTCCCTCGGTCTCCCAAGTGCTAGGACTCCAGGCACAGGCCACTGCACCAGCTTCCCCTCATTTTTGAAGCCACCTCTCCTTCCCAAATCAAGGAGGCTCTGCACTGGCCTTCAGTGGGCTTAGGTCTTTGCAGAAAGCTGAAGGAGGTCAGTTGGCTCCGGGTCACCTTCACTGATGGCCTCCCACGTTCCCGAGGGCACCAGCTTGACGCTGCAGAGCCACAGAAAGCTCGAAGAGCAATGCAGACTTCTATTTCCTCCCCCCAAATATTGGGTCACCCAGCACGGCTTCTGCTTTTGGTAGGGGACATTGGGAGTGGAGAGACATTTTTCCATGAAACTGAGAAGGGTTGTGGCATGGAAGTCGGGGATTATAGGGTGATATTGTTCTGGAAACATCTGCTTCTTGATTCCAGAGTAAGTACCACTGGGAGAGAACAGTCAAAAAGGTGTGAGGTGTGCTTCACTTCTGGGCTTAATGTCAACAGGGAGGGCTGCCTGGGTCGCACCTCTTAAGTCTTCGGCAGTTCTACTAATGACTGAAGCCCATGAGAGAGAAATTATGTCGAAGTGGAAAGAAGGAAAATTCTGAGCATGTATTAGCTAAAATCCTTTGGCTGCAGGTGCCAGAAACCAACTTGAATTAGCTTAAGTGAAAAAGCAGAATTTCTTTTAAGGTTGCAGAGACCCTCTTAGAACTCAAGGGCAGGGGTGCAGCAGAATATCACCAAGGCTTGGAGACAGGGGCAAGGAGATATGTGATGGCTTTCCCTGCCACAAGCCACAGTGAAGGGGTCAGAGTCCCCCAAGGAAGTTATCTTCGCAGTGCCTGGACACTGGTGCCTCGGCATGGCTGCCACTCAGGGCCTGGCCTGGCCCTGCTCTGCTATCAGCTGAAATCAGGTCCTGGGAAAGTGTTGCGTTCTCTTTCGCCCTCTGTCCTTCTCTCCCTGTGGACTGGCCAGTTTTGTCCTTCAAGTCATATGTCAAAAATGGGCTATCAACCCCCAAAGATAATGCCTTTCTTTCTAGGCCTCAATTTTAAGTTTCCAAATAAAGATCTGACCCATTGGGGATTAGAAACCCACTGTGGTCCAAATTATGGCAGCTCAGGAACAGAGTCTCTTGCACAGTGGCCACTGAGAGCTGACCCACTGAGACTCTAGGGCTGGGGGCAGAGGATGAGGTGGTGGGGGAAGGTGGACCTCCTTCAGAGGGTTTGGAATGGATGGATGAATGAAGCCTGTACCAACTTTTAAAATACTCCTTGATTTTTAGAAACCTCTGTAACTAAAATTTCTAAATTAAACTGATTCCCCCATTGAGTTCAGATTAAATAAGAATTAGCATATTTGAACCTCAGAGGGCCTCCTCAAAAACAGTGGCTTGCAAACATTTTTGTACCATGACCAGAGTAAGAAATACACTCAGTGTTGTGACCCAGCACATACGTGCACATACACATGACTGACTGGACCAAAAAGCCTTACAAAACAACCTCAACTCTGCTAACTGCTTCAGAAACTTCTATAATAGAGAACCTGGCATGCTGATTTGACTTTTTCATTCTAGATGCTTCTTTGTACTTTTAAAGTCATGGCCAATGCCATTGTGGAAATATAATTCTTGACCTCCAGAGGGTTTTCAAAGGTGGGCACAGTGGCAGACTGAGTAGGCGTATTGGCTCTCCTCTTAACATCAGCCATAGAGATTTTAAAAAAAGAAAAGAAAGAAAAGGTCTTCTGTTTTTGAAAATAATAATCACCAGAAAAATGAAGAAAACCAACAGTTTGAAAAATTAGGATAAATACAGGGGATAAATAAGAAGCAAAGTAATTTAAGAAACAGGAAAGAACTTAGAAAAATTCTGATTGGTTTTATTGTAAAAGTTCAAGGAGATTTTGGATCCATAAAATAAGAAGTAGAGACTGTTGGGAAAGAAATATTCAGAAGAAAAAGACAGTTATTGGAAAGTTTTAAATGACTGAGAAAGGTTGAAAAAGAAAACTTAAGAAATCTCTCAGAAGCTGAGTGTGGTAGTGTTCACCTGTAATCTCAGTGACTTGGGAGTCTAAGGCGAGAGGATCACAAGTTCAAAGCCAGGCGCTGGGGATACAGCTCAGTTGGTAGAGTGCTTGCCTCACATGCACAAGGCCCTGGGTTTAATTCCCAGCATCAAAACAAAAAACAAAAAAGAAAACTGGGATTGACAAGTTCAAAGCCAGCCTCAGCAACTTAGCGAGACCCTGTCTCAAAACAGAGAGTGCTGGGGATGTGGCTCAGTGGTTAAGTACCGCTGGGTTCAATTCCCAGTACCAAAAGAAAAAGGAAAGAAATATCCCAAAACATAGATCAAAAAGACAAAATTATAGAAAATCTTTAAAAGGGAAAACAATATCAATCCAAAAAGTTTAATTGGACTCTCAGAAATTCCAGAGAGAACAATTTAAAAGAAAAAAAGATAGGAAGAAATTATTTGAATATAGAAGAAAATAGTTTTTCAGAGCTGTAGAAACTGCAAGTCATCAGATTAAAAATGTTCAAGTGCTAAACAGTATAAATGAAAAAAGATCACACCTTACGGAATTTGAAGATATCAAGGAAAAACAAAAATATCCTTATAAACCTTAGAGGAAAACAAAAAGTCACATCTCAAAGGCATCAGTGAAACATGAGATTTTTCTATCAATGACCATGGACACTAGGAAGTAATGAATGATGCCTTCAAAGATCTAGAAGACATTGTTTTCAAATTAGAATTCTGTACCAGGAGAAACTATGGAGAAAATAAAGATAGTAGCTATGCAGGAATTCAGGAAGATTCCTTTTCATGAATCCACTCAGAAAAAGCAACTTAAGGATATACTCAAGTAAAACAAGGAAGAAAACCAAGAAAGAGAGAGACTTGGAATACAAGTAACAGTGGATCCAACCCAGAAATGCACTAGAGGGAGGTCTCAGAGCGTTAGTTCTGCAGAAAATCCAAATGTAATTCTCTATCAGCGGATGCACATCTCTGATACAGAAATCTGATGCTGGGGCTGGGGCTGTAGCTCAGTGGTAGAGCGCTTGCCTGGCATGCGTGAGGCACTGGGTTCGATCCTCAGCACCACATATAAATAATGAATAAAATAAAGATTCAACAACTAAAAAAAAAAAATTAAAAAAAAAAAAGAAATCTGATGCTGACACTGAGGATACACAGCTTTGATCTAGAGGGTATGACTAAATTGGACATTATAATGAAGGCAGGGTATAGAAAATGAGAAAAAATAAAAGCAATTAATAAACTCAAACAAAAACAAAAAAATTATACCAGACAAGTTGATTCATAAAATTGACATATGGTATATTAGTTTAATCAGGAAGGAATTCAAATGAAGAGAATACATACGAGCTTGATAGTAAGAACACTGTCATTAGAGTGGATCTGGGGCTATGAGACTGGGCATATAGAGGAAAGAAAAGTGACATCTAGAATGTTACTTGGTTCTGCAGTAAAGAATGATCACAAGATGCAGGTGTTCTTTACTGGTTACCAACTTTTAGAATCAACATGTAACCAGAGCACAAAAGACTTAATTTTAGATACAAAACCAAACACATAACCCATCTATCCACATTGACAATGCAGAAGTAAAGCTAAAAATGAAAGGAGCCAGAGAGAGGAGGGGACAGGAGAAAAGGTAGGGCCACCGATATCCATAACTTCCATGTTGGGTTTCCTATCTGAGCCCAGAGAGACAGTCCAAAGCTGATGGAATTAGAAATAGGAGGATTCACTGAAGTGAAAGATATAAAGTCCCAGCGACAGGAAGGAGGGTGCCACAAGCTGAACCTTTGTCCTTCAGACCACCCCGTCGGGAGACATCGTCCCACTGTTGGCAGATCAACAAAGATACGTGATCCAGAGCCACAGAGGTCATCGCCAGACTTAGGCTAAACAGAAATGGTTAGAAATAGTGGGGCTCAGCGGGGCGCAGTGGCGCACGCCTGTAATCCCAGCACTTAGGGAGGCTGAGACAGGAGGATCGCGAGTTCAAAGCCAGCCTCAGCAACGGCGAGGCGCTAAGCAACTCAGTGAGACCCTGTCTCTACATAAAACACAAAATAGGGCTGGGGATGTGGCCCAGTGGTCGAGTGCCCCTGAGTTCAATCCTTGGTACCAAAAGAAAAGAAAAGAAATAGTGGGGCTCACGGTGGGCAGTGGATTAAAACATCACTATTTCATGTTGTCTAGTGAATTATGTGACTTTTATTGTTGTGTTTGGCCTGAGCGCCTCCTTCTCTGAGTTTTTATGTGGCAGGCAGGAACCAGCTCTTCGGTCCTGCCGTCTGTTGGGTTGATAGGGCTCGAAGCTTGGCCTCCGTGACACATTTGCACAGCTGAGGTTGGATGGGGATTCACGACACATCTGTGAGTCACACGCTTTATAACTTAAGGGTGATGTTTTCCAAGACGACTTTTCCTCCAAGGGAATTCATTTCTGAGACATGAAGTCAGATGCTGCTGAGTCCGATTGTCTCCATTGTCTTCCTGTCTTTGCTCACAGCGCGTGTTCGTGTGGGACCTGGATGAGACCATAATTATTTTCCACTCTTTACTCACGGGGACTTTTGCATCCAGATACGGGAAGGTAAGAATCCATTATGGTCTTTTTTTTTTTTTTAACAACATGACTTTCTGTCCAGCCAGTTTATCCTGGGAATCGCGGGGGCAGTCCCTTGGGCAGCTTCCACAACAAAAGCCACATCTCTAGATCTGCCCAGGTTGGAAAATTCCTGTGCATTTTCCTTTGACATGTGAAAATTTAATTAGCTTCCCCTTCGGTTGGTTGTCCCCATCTCTTTGCTTCTGATATACAGAGTGATCGACACCTACTTGGTAGCCTGCAAGCTGTCATCTTTAGCTGTCCCTTTCCTAAAAGGGTGGGCACACCCTGAAGCCAGAGGCAGTTGTACTAAGCCAAGGGTTCTCTGCTGCTTTGCTGAGCATGTCCATCTCCAGTTTTTGATTTTTGCAAATGAAGGAGAGGCACTGTCAACTCTGGCATGGACCTTAGCAACAGCTGTGCAAATGTATCGTTGACAAATTATGTTGGGGACCCATTCCAGTTAGGTGGAAGGGACCTAAAACCCCCTCAATGATGCAATAATTAACCCAATTGCTAAAACCTCGCGGGTTCTTTGTATCCATCCCACGGATTTTTTTTAACAACCACAAACGATGCCCCCAGACATCTGCCATCTCTTTAGGGGACCGGTGCGGGCAGAGAGGCAGTGCTTACAGGACAGCCTAGTGGTCATCTCAGAGGTGAGTGACCCACGGGCAGCTGCTCCATGCACGGGTGGGAACCTTAATTCTCACCAGCGCCTGGAAAATATTTCTGTTTCTGTTTAGAGACCAGGAATATGATTTGACATCACCTCATGGCTTTTCCAGCTGCGCCTGGTTTTTATGGGGGTCGCAACGAGCTGGATGTGTAATTAGCAAGATAGATTTATTGTCTGCCATGACGTGGCAAAGGATATAAAAATGGTGTTGGTGGTGCAGAAACCTCTCGCCGCGTAGGAATGCCGTTAATGTGTCTACCAAGGCCTGAGGGGCCCCAGCGTGTGTTTGGAGTTGTGCGCGGCTTGGTCAAGGGCGGCGGAGTGCACGGCCGCAGAAGGCCCAGAGTGGGCTCCGCAGCCCTGGCAAGCAGGTGGGCTGCACCCGAGGGGCCACAGTAGTACGCTGTCCACAAAGCCAGGCTGTTCACGGCTGTCCCACCCACCCCGGTAAAGTCACCCCCCTCCCCCCACGGGCTCTGTGAACAACCCGCTTCCGTGCTGGGCAGGGCCTTGCGGCCTTGGGTATGATCTTTGCACGTGTGCCTCACCATCTGTCCGTGAGCCAAATCGGGGCTCCCTCAAGAAAAGGACACGGCCCAGAGCACCCTGCTGGCCCGTGTCATTCCTCATTGCCTGTCGCCTTTCTCAGACCCTCACCTTGATCCCAGCCACCTTTGCCTCCAGCGTGACCTCCCTCTGCTCTCCGGCTCCTGCTCTTGCCCCACACAGAGGGTCATCCCAAAACACAAGCTTGGTCACATCACTCCCTGCTGGAAACGCTCCAGTGACTTCCGCACGGACAGCCCAGCCTCCGAGGCCCTCCTGGAGCTGGCCTGGCCCTTCTCCAGCACACTTCCTGCTACGTGCCCTGAGTAGTCATCTGTCCTGAACCTGCCACACCTGTCCCATCTCCACTGGGGGCCACTGGGCACCTCCCAGAACCAGACCTCAAGACTGGGAGTGAGTGCGGTTGATCTGGGAGGTGTCCCTGGGGTCCCCAGGAAGCAAGGCCGGGAGGGGAAGGACAGCCAAGCAGGCTGCGTAACTGCTCTGGGCAGTGAGTGCAGTCCCACTGGAGACCACCGGCCAGTCATGGAACACACTGCGGCATCAACCCACCTGAAAGTGAGGGAGCTGGGATAGTCACCCCCAAAATCCTTTCCACCATGGGAAAGACCCTCAACTGGGGAATCACAGGTGCTGACTGTGGAAGGCCTGCGTGTGCAGGGGTGGTCACAGCCAAGGAGACATGGAAGAGGGGCACATGGAAGCCTCTGCTAGAATCTAGAATGTTGTTCTAGAATGTTCTTTTATAGGTTAAATCCTGCTTATCGTTTGGTTCCTCTCTGTTTTTATTCTTGCTTTTCTTTTTGAGACAGTCTTACGGTGCTACCCAGGCTGGTCTTGAATTCATGGGTTCTTATGATCCTTCGGTCTCAGCCTCCTGAGTTGCTGGGACTCAAGTGTGGGCCTCCCTTCCTCCAGGAGGCCTCTCCCAACCTCTTCCTTCCATCTAAATTGTATCTCTCTATTACCTTGATTTTTATTTGTTCTGAAGTGTCTGCCTCCCTTGCTGCCTATGAGCACCACAAGGGAAGGGAGTGAAGCCTTTTTTTTTTAATGTCTTCCCAACCCAGCACAGTGCAGGGGACAGAATTGCTGAATAGATAGTTGTCACATGAATGGATTGGAACAATCCCCTAGAATGTCACCTGCAGGAGGACAGGGCCGCCCCCTTTTCCTCATTGCTTTATATGTAGTGCAAAGAACAGAGCTCCGCCTTGGTAGGTGTCAAGGAAATATTTGTTAAATGAAGGAAGGGAGAAAAGAAAGTAGTATCAAAACAGAAATTCCTAAGTGGTGGCCACCTGCCAAATTCAGCCTGCAGATCTTTTTGTTTGGCCCCCAGAGTGTTTGAAAAAATGTGAATTTGTCGCCAACATTTAAAAATCAGGAGATTGCACAGACCAAAACAATCTAGATTTCCAGCTCTTCTTGAAAAATTAGGCAATCCGGCAACCTTGTGTTCTCCCGGGGCCGCAATCAACAGGAGCCTACGGCAAGGGCCCTCGGAGGGGGACATCTGTTCTCCAGTCCATCGTGGCCACTTGGCCCTCCAACCCAGCCATGGGACTCTCTGGCCCCCTGGAATCTGAGTGTCAACATCTGTCCTAAGATTACAAGACCCACAGAAGGTCAGAGCTGGAAGAACTTAAGAGACCATCGTGTCCAATTAGTCTCTCTCATACACATAAGGAGAAATGGAGGCTGAGAAAGAGGAAGATCATCCAAGAGAAAATGAGAGCAGGACACTGCCTTCTTGTGTGACGGCTGGACATCTTCACTCCTGTTCTAGAATCTTCCATCCCCTCCTCCAGCTCTCTATGAGGTGTGAGATGAGTATTTTTATTTGCTAAATCCAGCAACCCTAAACAAAATGCAAAATAACAAGGCAGAAGTTGACTTTAGCTCTCCTCTGCTGGCAGTCCAGGAAGCAGCAGTTCAAGCTGGTGAGGCTGCTGAGCCTGAGGCTGCTAGGACTGAGGCACCTTCAGTCTTTTTCTCTGCCTTCCCTTGGGCATTGGCAAGATAAATCCTGGCTTGCCCCACATCAGTAAGAAGGGGAAGCCCAAAGGGAAGCCATGTGTCTCTTTCAAAGGCCAAACCCAGAAACTGCACACAGCACTTCAGCTCACATCCTACTGGCTATAACTTGGTCACATGACCACAACTAGCTGCAAGGGAGCCTGTGAAATGTAGTTGTTATTTGGGCCAAGCGCACCCAGGTAAATTATAAGAATTCTGTTACTCTAAGAGGGAGAAACAATGGAAGACAGTGGCAGTGTCTAGCCCAAAGGACCATAGAGTAAAAGGAAGAATAATGAAATAGAAAAGGGATAACAAAGAATCGACTTAGTTCCATTTATAAGGCCCAGGAGACAGCTGGATTTGTGGGCCTGAAACTCCAGAGAGAGTCTCAGCTACATCTCTAAACCTGGAAATCAAAGATGCAGCAGGGGCCAGCAGGAGCAAGATCATGAGCCCCATTTTGCAGACAGAATAACTGAGACCAGGGAGGTTGTATCATTGGGGTATCCACAACAGACACACTCATGGCCTCAACTTCTGGTCCACAGTACTTTCTCTCTTGCCCTTCTCCAGCAGCTGCAGCCATGGGAAGCTCATAATCAATGGCTGGTATCAAGCAGGACTCTCAGTTTGAAGCACAGAGTACTTAAGTTACAAGGGGAATTGATCAGATCACAACTTGAAAAACCCAGGGGTGCTTGGGATTCAGATCTGGCTGAATGGAATCCAGGAGCTCAGGCCATGTTCTCAGGTCTTCCTTCCTTATCTGGCTTTCTCCATGTGGCAATTTCCTCCCAACAATGCCAACCAAGAAGAAGGGACCTCTGCTGCCCAGATTCCAGCACAACTCTTAGGCCTGAATCTCCTCATTGCTGCAAACTGGATCACAGGCCCACCCACACGCCAGCGTCTGAAGCTCTGCTTGGCCAGCCTAGATCAAGAGCTCACTCCTGTGGAGGAGGGGAGGGCCAGGTCTGCTCCATCTCCACCAGCTGGACTGAGAGGGAGAGGCACTGGCCCCAGAGGAAACCCAAGTGCCCTTGCCAGCAGAGTGTGAGGGCCCCAGATATGGAGTGAATGGGGCTCTGGAGGCCAAGATGCCGCCTCCCCTTCACACGCATCCAGGCCGAGGACTGGCACCCCGTTGCTTATAGCCATTATGCGGAGTGCTGTGCAGGAGGCAGAAATCGTATCAATTAGAGCCCCAGCCAAGGGAGGATTTGCTGTTAACCTAGGAAAATAAGATCAGCAAAGCTAACGTGATTAAGCTATGATTCAAAACAGGGTGTTTGAACTCTAAAACAGAAACTGGGCTGCCTTCCTGTTCCCAGTCAGGGGATGTGCTGCTGGAAGCTGTCATCTCTCCACTTTCTTCCCATCCCCTCCTCCCCAGGGCTGAGCCAGAGCAGCCCTTCAGTCACTGTCTCCCGGCATCTTGTGGATGCCTTAGGAACTCCCTGCAGAGAGGAAGGGACAGTTAGGGGAGTCACCAGTGTGCCGGGATGCACAGCAAGTCTGCCCTGAGTCCTCCGCTTGCGCCCTGTCTCCCACAGCTCAGTACGAAGGGCAGACCCCACTCGAGGACAGCTGCTCTGCTGGCTCTTGTCATTGTTCTCTTTAACAACCACGAGAAACAATCTGCATACCATAAACCTGCCCTTTCCCTGTATACAATTCGGTGATTTTCCCTGCATACATTCGCGGAGCTGTCCAATAAGCCACTCTCTGATTCTAGACCATTTCCATCACTGCCCCCAGAACACCCATTAGTAGTCATCTCCCATCTACTCCCTGTCTCTACAGACTCGCCTCCTCCGGCTAGTGTGTCTAGATGGACTCACAATACGTGGTTCATCTCTGTCTTAGCACATGTTGGTACTTCATACCTTTTAATGGCAACATGAGCCTCCATTGTGTGGCTATGCCCCCTCTCGTCTACCCATTTATCAGCTGATGGATGGTTGGGGTTCAGGCTGTCATGAAGAATACTGCTGTGGACATGTATGGACAAGCTTTTGCATGGACATGTTTTTTCAATTCTCTTAGGTCTATACCTTAGAGTGCAGTTGCTGGGTTATATGGTAACTCGAATTTAACATGTGGAGGAACTTTCCAAAGTGGCTGCACCATTTTATATTCCCATCAACAATGTAAACTCTTTCCAATTTCTCCACATCCTCACCAACACTTATTACTCTTTGTCTTTGAGGGCGTCACCATCCCAGGATGTGTGAAGTGGTCCCTTATGGTGGCTTGGACTGGCATTTCCCTAATAACTAAGTCTGTGAAATGATGACTTCGACTGGAGACTGAGGTTCCCATGGACTGTCTCGATGGACATGGGCATATCTTCTTCAGAGAAACCTCTATTCAAATCCTTGTTCCATTCTTAATTGACTTACTTCTCTTTTTATTGTTGAATTGATAGAAGTTTTATGTATTCTGAATTCCAGATTATTACCAAATATGTGATTTGCAAATATTTTCTCTCATTCTGGGTTGGTTGGTTGGTTTGGGGTTTTTTTGTTTTTTGGTTTTTGGGTTTTTTTCACTTTTTTTTTTTTTTAATTTTTTCTTAGTTGTAGATGGACACAATGTCTTTATTTTATTGCTTTGTATGTGGTGCTGAGGATCGAACCCAGGGCCTCACGCATGCGAGGCAAGCGCTCTACCGCTGAGCCACAATCCCAGCCCTTTTTCACTTTTTTGATGGTATCTTTGAAGTACTCAGTTTTAATTTTGATGAAATCCAGTTCATCTGTATTTTCTCTTGTCACTTGTAATTTTGGTGAGAAACTACTGCCTGATCCAGGCCACTAAGATTTGATCCTCTGCATTCTTCTAAGAATTTTATCATTGTAGCTCTCACATTGAGGTCTGTGATCCGTTTTGGGTGAAGTAGAGGTCCAAGCTCACTTTCAAACATAAATATCCAGTTGCCCAGCACTGTTCTCCGAAAAGACTTTTCCCTCCCCATTGAACAGTCTCTGCATTCTGTCAAAACTCAATTGATCAGCCAGGTGTGGTGGCGCACACCAGTGATCACAGTGACTCTGGAGGCTAAAGCAAGAGGCTCACAAGTTCAAAGCCAGCCTCAGCGACTTAGCGAGACCTTGTCTCAAAATAAAAAATAAAAAAGGCTGGGGATGTGGCTCAGTGATAGAACCCCACTGTGTTCAATCTGTACAGCCCCCCCCAAAATCAATTGATTATACACAATTCTGGACTCCCGATTTTGTTCCATTGTGTTTGTGCTGGTACCACAGGGTCTTGAGGACTGTAGCTTCATAGTAAGTTCTGAAGTCAGGAAGAGTGAGTCCCCCAGACGTGCCTCACGACCAGCCTCCATCTCTGTAACTGGCAGATTGCTCATGGGTTCGACCCTGTACCTGCCTCTCTGCCAGGAAAGCTCTTTCCCAGTGTCCTCTGCTGTACTTCCTCCACACAGGAACCTGCCTCAAAGTTCCTCACCAAACAAGCCTTTCCACCACCTGGCATGTTGGATATTATTACTTATTGTCTGCCCCCCCCACACACACACACACTGAGTTCCATGAAAGCAGGTGCCAGGGCAGGATTATGGTCCCTCGGGCACAAAAGTTAAGTGGGTGCCAAGAAACTAAGTAACCAAGATAAACCATGTTAATATGATATTTTAAAAATCAATATTAATGCCAAAAAATTAATAATGAAAGAAAATAAAAATTTAAATAAAGATCAGCTGTTGCTGGTTTCCCAGTCCCGCTGCCCCAGGAGCAGCTCGGGGGCCCATCGGCCCTTACATCTCCATGGGGAAGGTTTACCAGGGTGATGATGGCAGGAACAGAGCAGCCACAGAGGGGCTTTCTACATAGTCAGGTAGTGATTATAGAGCTTTTATTAACTTTTTCCACTTGATTCCAATATGAGGAGATGTTTGGCCTTTGCCTCAGGCCCCGCAGCTCTGAGCCTGGCACACAGTAGGAGCTCAGCAGGTGTGGATACATGAGCACCAGCAGGGGATATTCAGGTGTGTAACAGGGAGAGACGGCCACACCCACGGGTGCACAGAGTGGGGTTTTATTTTTTGTAATGCAACGTCACCCCCAGGCCAAGCCTCCATCCTGTCAGGCTGCTCTTCTGCCTTTCCCAGCTGACAGTAGCCTTCTGGGGGCTCCAGCGGCACCAAAGGGTCAGGTGAGAGTCATGGACCTCAAGTCCTCTCTTCACTCGGGAGGCTGGGGCGTGTTTGGTCCTGCCCCAGGGGTCCTTCAGGTTTGGTGGCATCTAGAATCTCAGAGAGGCTGGCTTTGGTCACATCTGCCTGACCCCTGGCTCAGACTGTCCCCTCTTGGGTTTTGTTTCCGTGCCCCAGCAGCAGGGTACAGGACCGCACAGTCCCTTTATGCTCATGTAGGCACAGGGTCCTCAGAAAACGCCCTCCTCAGAGGACTTCGGCTGTTGGAAATATGCTGTTGGTACCACAGGAAACCAGTACCACTCACTAGCCAGGCCCAAGGGTCACACCTGCTCCATCAGGAATGAGAGGCCAGAAACAGGGACCTGAAGTCCACACAGGGAGTCATAACTCACATCCCACTTATCCTTGTGGGAGGACACTTCGGACCCTCCAGGATTCAAACTGGGACAGAAACCAGAGGTGTTTTCCGTTGCCATGGTGATTAGGAGCACAGAACATCAGAGAACCAGCTCAGGGATGCCGGTGCTGGACACAGGTCTGTCAGTTTATCCATGACTGTGCACCAAGCACCCTGCAGCCAGGCACTGTCCTGGCACTGGAGATACAGCAGGGGCAAAGGAGGAGAGACGCTGTACCTCCTGCAGAGAAGACAATAAACAAGGCAAATGATAAATACAAAGGAAAAGAGCAGGGGAGGGGAGCAGGCGCAGGAAGTACTGCAGGGAAAGGGGGTTGAAATTAAATTTAAGAAAAAGCAGGCAGAAAAGAGGGTATCATGGGGAAGCTAGACCTGAAGGAAGTGAGGAACAGGTGTCTGGAAGACCAGGGAGGGCAAGTGCAAAGGCCCTGAGGCAGAAGTTTGCGTGGGGAGCCCGAGGGACAGCAATGAAGCCAGTGAAGCTGGGGTGTGGGCAGCAAGTCCCCTGGCTTCTACTCCGAGGCAGGATTCAGGGGGGTTTGCAGTGGAAGATGAATGGGGTCTGAAGTCCCCTGGCTGCTGCTTCTGTCCAGTCTCTCCCCCTAAAGAGATCTGATCTCCTCTACCCCTATGCCAACTGGCAGATCCCGCTTGTACGAATTTCTCAGCTTTCGCTGCCGTTTATTGGGTGCCGCACACCTTGCAGTGAACTTCGTCACCGTTTACGGCTGGGCCTCAAGCACGGGGACCGTCACTCGTGCTTCTCGTCTACACAGGCCTCTCCTGTTTCACACAGTGCAAATGCGTGTTTTCTTTAAACCCTTTCGTCCTCCTTTTCCTCCCCGATGAACGTGTGGTCTTCTGTTGTGTCCTTGGCTTGTGCCTTGTCCTGTCCTGTTTGTTGTTTCTCTGGTGTGAGAGACATCTGGAACTGCACTGTGGTTCCAGATCCGTCCACCTGGCCTGCGTCCCTCCCCAGGGCTCTAACTCAGTAGTTTTTAATCAGAGGCAGTTTTGCAGCCTGGGACGACGTTTGGCGGGTCAGGAACATTTTTGGTGGATGGAGAGGTGAAGAACACCCTGTATGGACGGCTCAGCTCTAGGCCGTCTCTCATGTGACCCTCACCACAGACTTATAACTAAGACAGTCTGTTCCTCTTACATTCATGTCAGGAGAAACTGATGCTCAGAGAGGTGGTGTGGCTGGGCCAAGGTCACCCAACCTAGAAGGGACAAAAAGCAAGACGTGGGCCACTGCTTTACCCAGGTGATGCAGGGCCAGTGGTCACGTGACTATTTGTAGAGTGTGAGCTTGTCCACAGACTGTGAGCTCAGCCAGCACATGGAGGGACCTGACGTGTCCACACCATCTCCTGCCGCCTGGCCCACGCTGGACAAATGTGTGTTGAATGAACAAATAAATAAATAGCTCACAAGTGGGGAGTTTCTAGCATGTGTGGTGGCAACACAGCAGAGTTGACATTCCACAGAGCCCGCCCTCTAGGGAACAAGCTCCCACACATGTGACCAGTGCCAGCCTGGCCTGCCCCTCCCAGAGCTGGGCCCCTGAGGGGCTCGGCAGAGGTTTTGGAACACTGACCACGTTGTCTCCACCAGACTTGGGGCCAGAGACACTTTAGCAAGTGGGGACTTGGGCTGGAGCCAGGTGGCAGGGCCCAGGGGCTGGGTGGCAGGGTCAGGTGTCCCTCAATGCCTGCCTGGGCTTCCTTCTCCACCCTTCCTTTCAAGAGCCAGGCCCTGCTCAAGTCTTCAGGACAGAGGGTGCCAACTGGCAATCCAGGGTCACAGCTGGCCTAAAGATAGGAGTGCCAACTGGCAATCTGGGGTCACAGGTTGGCCTGTTGGCACTGAAGTTCTGAATGCATGGTTGAGATCTTAAAATCTATATTTTCACATAAAATCTGAATGCCTGACTTCTCCTGAATAGTGGCAAGTTCTGGCAATAGTAGGCCTGAGTTTTCGGGGACCCTCAGGCAGGACATGTGTCCTCAGCTCACCCGGGTCCTCATTTTCTGAAAGCTAGAAGGTTTGGGGATTTCCGGCACTGTGTGGGGTGAAACTCACATGCCTTCCCAGGCTGTGATCCCTGGAAGCAGGTCCTCAGGGAAGGTTTCACCAGCAAATCGTTAGAAGTAGGAAGCAGGAGGGAGAGGGGCAGAGCCAGGCGAGGGTGGCACTCCAGGCACAGGCCCAGCCTCAGCCTCAGCCTCAGCCTGATTCTGCAGCGAGCTCTGGAAGGTAGATCATGCCTCTATCACAGTGGCCCCACCTCCAGGGAAAGGAACGGAACTTCCACACCCCGTACCAATCACTCATTAGGGACAGAGCTCCCCAGAAGGGAGCCCCCAGGTACTTCCGGCTCTCAGCACATCTCAGCCAAGTGGCTCCAGTAGCCCAAGAGCAGTCCTCAGAAGGAGACTACAGGTTTGGAATCCCAAGCCTTAGGAGTGCACAGGCTGGGGAGTGGGTACCCAGAAAGGGAACCCAGAGGCCATATAGAGCCCCAAGAGCAGCTGCTATTTCATCCATCATCCATCCTCCCATCTATCCATCCATCCTTCTGTCCACCCATTTAGCCTACTTATTAATCCATTCATATAAAAGTTTTGTTAATATCTCTGTGCCCATCCCTGAGCTTTGGTGTAGATACTAGCGTGGCAGTCAGCATCGTAGACAACGTCTCTGCCCTCTGGTAGCTCACATTCTAGGAAGGAGGACAGACAGCATGTAAACAAATTCCTTGCCATGACCCAAGAGACCGTGTGGCCCACCAGCTGCATCTCCAGCTGCATCTTGGGAAACTCCTGCTCACTCACATCTGTCTTTCCTTCAAGCCCTCCGTGTCCCTTCCCACCCCAGACCTTGGCGAATGCTCTTCCCTTTGCATAAAGGGCTCCATCTACCCAGCAAATGCCTGTTCATCCCTCAGGTCTCAGCTCAAATATCACTTCCTGATTGAAATGAAATTAGATCCCCATTCTGACCTCCATAGCATCCTGGACTTTTCCTTAATGGCCCTGACCAAATTTGTGTGACTACTTGTTTAATTTGCTGTCCCTCCATGAGAACAGAGCCCAGGAACCATTCTGCCTCTTTACACTGTGATCACAATGCCTGGGATAGCGCAGGTGCCCAGGAAGAAATTGCCGATGAACAAGACCCAGAATGCCAAGCACTGGTAGACCCTCCCACTCATTCACAAAGGTTCGTTTTTCTGTTTAAACCTGCCTTGTACCCAGGAATGTTCTAGGTGCAGGAAGTCAGAAACTAAAAGTAGAAAACAGTTTCTGCCCAACAAGAGCTTAAAAATCCAGTCAGAATGCTTGTTCCAGCAGCCCACATGCTCATGTAGGCAGAATATAGGGGTTATAGCTGTGGCCCCCACATAAGGATGACATGCAATTTCAAGATTTATTCCATATTTTTGAGGAATCAGGGTGACTATGGACTTCTCTAGCAATTGGAAGCTAGAGTCCATAAATAAAAACCCCAAAACTATGAAGGAAATGTATTTTTTTCCAAGCAAAAATTTAATACCCAGCCAAACTGTCAAGTAGGACAGCAGAATAAAGTCATTTTCAGGAAAGCAAAGAGGCAATGTCTGAAACAAATCAAATTGTCTACTAGCTGCTTTTCAGAGAACCCCTAGACCATAGGCACCACCACACGCGGCTGAATGCATGGGAAACAGGAAACAGGAAATGTAACATTGTAGCAAAGTGAAAGGAATCCCCAGATCATAAGAAAATAGGTCCTGGTATGAAAGAGGCCATGCTGCTGTTGATCTTGATTGAAGTAGCGACGCTGCTGTTGATCTTGATTGAAGTAGGTCAGCAGGTGCCAAGAGAGACATCTTCAAGAAGACAATTCGATAAAATACCTGGTGCATCCACATGCATCAAGAGGATTTTTTAAAGGCCATTGTTAACTCCAGGGAAAACAAAAGGCAAGAAAAATCAGCATAGTTTCTCCCACGTGGCTTAGCTGTGTTATCAGTTAGCTATGTAACAAATCACCCCACAGCTTAGTGGCATAAAACAATGCACATTTATTAAGCCCATGAGATCACTGGTTGGCAGGAGGCTTTGCCGACCTGGGCTGGGCTCTGTTGGGTAGCTACAGACAGCTGACAGATCACAGGTACAGAGTGACCTCAGCTGGGACAGCTCGTCTCTGCTCATCTCTGCTCCTGGAGTCTCTCACCCTGCAGCGAGGACATCCTGGCTTGTTATTAGGGTCACACAGTGTTTTTCTCGAAGCCAGAGGGTTGAAACAGTCTTGGAATGGGTGTCCAACACCTCTGCGGCACTGTCAGCCAAAGTAAGCCAGCCAGACCCAAGGGCGGAGCCGCAGCCTCCCTTCTTGAAGGGAGAAGCATTAACCTCACCAGTAAAGGGTGAGGACATGGGGAGGACATTAGTGAGGATGTCTGCACAGTCATCCTGAGAAGGAACTTGGCTACCCCAGTCACCACTACAACTCTGGAGAAGGAGAGACCCAGAAGGACGCACATGGGTGACGAGGGCAGAGGGCAGAAAGAGCTTACTCAGCACTGCCCATGGCGGGGGGATCACCTCCAGGGACACTGCCTGTGACTGAGTCCAGGACTGAGGGTCAGCTTTGGGGGAGACCCAAACTAAGACATCGAGGACATACAAACGTTGAGGTGCGTCATGACGGCTTCTTACAGAGGTTAGCACTTCTCATTGCCAGAGCCCTTCTGTCACTCAAGCCCCACGGGATACCCAGTGCTCCATCCAGGGACTAGCATCACAGGCCCGGTCAGAAATGCAGAACCCCAGGCCCTCGCAGGCATTTTGAAGGGAATCTGCATTTCAGCCTCATCCCCTGGGATTCTTTCACGCGTCACAGCCTGTGCGCAGGATGAAGCCCTGAATTCACCACAGTAGCTTTTCTTGTGGATCCAGCCTCCACAGGCCAGTGTGTCTGGAAGAGGCCTGGTAGACAAAGCTTGGCCAGGTCTGGCTTGCTGCCCCCACCGCAGCTCCTCTGCCCCCTCCAACCAGCCAGGGTCCTCAGCGGGTGCCATTACAGGATTCCAGCTCACATTCTGAGATCCAGGACCCAGCTCAGTACCATCAGGATTCAATCAGATCCAGTTGGCGATACACAGCTTGGCCTGTCCGTTACTGCTTTACAAACTGAGAAGAAATAAAAAACCCTGGTTTTATGACCCAGCAGTTATAAACTATTTGTAGAAGTTGCTAAGGTTCAAATCAAAAACACCCTCCCTGGGGGACTATTAGTTAATTCCGAGGACCCCGAATTTCTTTCCTTTCTTTCTCCCCCTTCCACCCTGAGATGTGGCTCTAATTCGCGTCTGCCCTTCAGACATCTAGAGCTTTCCATCCTTTGACAAACACAAGCCAAAGTGCTTAAGGACATCTGTTTATTTTATTTCTTTAATGAGAAAACCTTCCCGTTTCTCCGGGCTCAGCTGTGTTTATTTACGTTGCGCTGGTCACGTGGGCACAGCGCCCCGCAAGTTTAAAGGCCTGGCTGGGCCTGGCAGCAGCCGCCGGGTCCTGAAATGGAGAGGGAAGGCTGCCCAAGCAAAACAGAAACCTTGGAACTCCATAAAATAGATTCTCAAAATAAATACTGCCTAATTCACTCGGTAGAGGTGGATTAAGTCAAGATGAACACAATTTGGAAAGGATTCTCTGAGGAAGTCGGGGATTTCGTTCCCCCACTGGGGGTTCAACCTTGAGTCCCCGCCCAGCTCTCCTTTCAGTTAAATGGAAGGTATTTGGTCCTTGTAGCTAATCAAGGCCAGGATGGGGCTTCCTGGGCCCGTGGATGAGGGCTGCTGGCTTCACTAGCCTCTTGGTCCATCCTCCAAGAGGCCAAAGTGAGGAACAGACATCTGCAGGAGTCATTCTGGGGGGTGGGCCGGGAAGAAGTTGGAAATGCTTTGAAGGATGTGTGGAGGTGAATGACACTGGTGGGTTTGGGGCGGGGTGGCACCCTTTGTCAGCTTAATCCTTCCTGATAAGTGCTGCGTAAGCCTGAGCCTCCACGCCAAGCACCTCTGCTTATGTATTTTAGAGCATTAAAGGATTATTTCCAACAGAAAATATATTTTGGAAATGGTTTGGGGTTGTCAGAAAAGTGCTCATTAGCAGACTTTCTTTGAAGCTCTGTGCTCTCTGCAGCTTGAGAGGCCATGTCCTCTGAGTGCCTCCGCCGGGACTGAGGGGTTCAGGGCTGAGTCTGCCTAATTCTCCACCCACCAATTTTAACAAATGCCACTGACCTCTTCTGCCAACTTCTTCCGCCCTTCCAGCCCACCTTTTGGTGAATGCAGAAGGGAAAAAAGAGACGGATTTAAATCTCCAACAACAAATTGTCAGTTGGGCGGGGAGAGAGAAGCTCTTTTGTCTCCTATAAATACAGGGGTGGCGGCTCACAATGATCTAGGGTGGAAAACAACTCAGGCACCCTGGGAACCGAAATAATGGGAACAATTTTCCTTGCTGCTTAACTAGCACGTTGAGAGGCTGCCTCCCAGCGCCCCACCTGCCCCACCTGCCAAACCTGCGTGTTTTACGATACCTATTTCCCAACAATAGGGTTTTTGAGCTTGCCCAAAGATTGCTGGGTTCCAGGAGCCCCTGGTGATGAGGTGTCACCTGCCGAATGGCAAGAAGTCTGTTAACCCCACCGTTGAGTTTGGGATTGACTTTGATAAGAAAATGAGACCTGTCCCCCGTCACCAGAACCCATTTCCCGCACTTCCTCTGAATTCATGAACTTTCATGCCCTTCCAGGGGCAGAGTGGGAGAGCTCTGATGCCAGGCCCCGCAAAGGGCTAAATCCAAAGTAGAAAAATGCAGTTTAAGGATGTCTTTGGAAATGTCCATCCACGTATGAAGGGAAAATCAAATTGTAGTATCATGGTAGGATGGAGTAGTATTCAGCCATGAAAAGGAGAGGGGTACTGGTATGGGCTACAACATGGATGAACCTTGAGAACGTGGTGCGGGTAGAAGAAGCCCACACGAGGGGTGGCACACTACGCTTCTGTAAAATACCCACCGTGGTGAATCTCAGCCACAGGATGCAGACTGGGGTTGCCAGGGACAGAGAGGGGCCAGTGCTTCATGGGTAAGGGGTTCTTTGGGGGATGAAAAAGCTTGGGAAATAGGAGGTGGCAGTTGCACAACCTGTGTCCTAGTTGCCACTGAATTGTATGGTTTAAAAAGTTTATTTTATATTATGTGGATTTAGAAAGAAAGGAAAAAAGAGAAAAGGGAGAGAGGGAGGGAGTCAGGGTCTTTGTGTGCAGGGCATCGTGCCCCTGACCCCGGCTTTTGAAACATGTGGCCATTCCCAGGGTGCCTGCTGGGGCAGAAAGTCACTTCTTGCTTCACCTATTGTGCCATTGTTATTATTATTACTATTATTATTTTTGGTACTGGGGATCAAACTCAGGGGCACTTGACCACTGAGCCACATCCCAGCCCTATTTTGTGGTTTGTTGTTTTTTTTTTTTTTTTTTTTAATATTTTGTTTCGTTGTAGATGAACACAATATCTTTATTTATTTTATGTGGTGCTGAGGATCGAACCCAGTGCCTCACGTATGCAAGGCAAGCGCTCAACCGCTAAGCCATAGCCCCAGCCCTATTTTGTGTTTTATGTAGAGACAGGGTCTCACTGAGTTGCTTAGGGCCTCGCCCTTGCTGAGGCTGGCTTTGAACTTGAGATCCTCCTGTATCAACCTCCCTAAGTGCTGGAATTACAGGCGTGCGCCACCGCACCCAGCTTATTGTGCCACTTCTAATGGGAATCCTCCTGGGTGAGGGACCTGGCGGGGTCCACAGGCCTCTGATCAAATCCCATCTTCACCACTCCCTGGATCCAAGGCCTAGGGCCAGTCACTTTCTTCTGGGGTCTCAGTTTGCTCACCTATAAACTGGAAAAAGAGCTCCTGCCCACCCACCCACCCCACAAGAGAAGCCCGGGCGCTGCACTGCGGCTATCCCCGCGGGCCTGCAGGAGTCAGGCACCCGGAGGCAGCGAATGTGAACTTTTTTACCAAAACAACTGGGTCATGTTCTTCGTTGTTTCTTGGTGCTCAGTGTCCCTCTGGTTCTGGTGTTGGGGTGGGAAGTGCTTCTCGCCCGCTGTCCGGGGACAGATGGTGGAGAGCTGTTCTCTGGAAAGGTCTGGCTGCCGCGTTCTCCAGTGGAGCTGGCTGGGCCTCCAGGGGCGGCGGGGGTTATTTTATGAACTCAGCTTCTTTAACAGTGGTAGTGATCTCATCTTGGGTGAGTTTTGGTAGTTTGTGGTTTTCCAGGAATGGGTCTGTTTCATTCGCTGTCCATTTGACAGAGAGTCAAAATCAAAACTGAAGTGTTTGCTTTTCTGAGTTTGTAGCACATAACCCACACCCGGGACCCTCCGTCTCAGGGCTGGAAAACAAATCTTTCTCCCCATGTGTAGCACCGGGTCACATGAGTCATCTCCTCAGTCCCCAAGACAGACCTGGCTGGTAGATGTGATAATGCCCCTCTACCCAGAAGGATGCAGTGGTCCCGCCCAGGGCCACCAAGCTGGTGAGTGGCAGGGAACGGACCAAACCCAGAACTCCAAAGGCCACCCAGCCTACCAGGGCCAACCAAGCCCCCGGTGTTCCAGAGAAGACCTTCAGGCCTCAGTCCCCAGTTCCTCCCCTGCCAGCTGTCACACTGGGGTATGGGGGGCCACAGGCCACACCCAGCTCTTAAACACACTCTTTTCATTATCCTTTTAAATTAGTCGCCAGGATTTAAAACCAGGCGATTTCACATTAAAATTCAGATTTCTGTCCCATCATTTGTGGCAACATGGGTGAAACCAGAGGACATTCTGTTAAGTGACAAAAGCCACATGATGTCACTCAAATGTGGAACCTAGAAAAGCTGTTCTTGTGGAAGTAGAAAATGGAACAGTGGTTCCAAGAGCCCGGGGAGGCGAGGACTCTCAGCGGCTGCCAAGATGCCACTCTGCTGTGCCCTTATGTGGCGGTTGACCATGGTCAATGATGACGGAACGTCTGTTTCCAAACAGCTAGAAGAGGGGACTCGGAATGGTCTCGCCACAGGGAAAGGAAGAATGTTTGAGCGGAGGGCCTGGTCGAACCATTGCCTCTTGTATGAAAGTAGCACGGTGTACCCCGTGTGCGGTTATGTTAGTCATAAAAAGAAAAATTCAGGTTTCTGGGTTCTCTTGAAAAGTCAAAGGCTGTGGCCATACTGAACCCACAGTCCCAGAGGGCACCACTCGGCTGCAGCTGCCTCCTTAGAATAGAGCAGGTGCTCCCACTCTGCCCCCTCCCGCCACTGCCTAGGTGGCCTCTAACCCTGAGGCCCAGTCTTTCTCATTTGCCCTGTTGTTTATCTCTAAGAAGAGCCAACGGCGAGCAGCGAGCGCCCTGGTGAGCCACATGGGACCAAGGGCTCAGTAGAAATTCAGAGTTGGAGTGCAATCTTCTGGCCCAGTTAGGAGGCCCCACGGCCCTAGACGTAGCCCTCACCTAGGCCCCTGTTCTTTCTGCAGGCTCATCTCCCCCTGGCTCTGCCCAGCCACCCTGCTTCCTGGGTGGTGCTTGGGCCTGCCAGGGTCTCCTGCCGGGGACTCCTGCCTCAGTGTCAGCCCTTGCACACTTGGTCCCCTGAGTCTGAAGGGTTCCTCCTCCAGACACCCAAGGGCTTCTTCCCTCTCCCACAACTGTGCCCAGACGCCACCTTGCCATCTAGGAACTCCCTATGAAATCATAGCCCCTCCCACACAGCCCACACAACACAGGGTCTTGCTTTATATTTTTCTGAAGCATTCTGTCCCCTCCTGGCAGGGCCTACTGTGGTCAGAACGCACATCGCCCAGCTCTGGGGGCCACTGTCTCGGTGATCTCTGTACATGGTGCCCTTGGAATTATACAGTCCTCAGCCTGTGCAGCCGTACACAGCAGCCCCGCCATCAGACCTACTACCATTTATTTATGACTATTTTGCTTGAGGCTGTGTCTCAGAGCCTAGAACAGCACCTGGCCCTTAAAAGACACTCAGGAGAGAAGAGTTGAGTGGAGGGGTGAATGAGTTCATTGTTGTCCCCCTCAGTCACGTTCCACCTTAAAAGCCAAGTCTGGGGTGTGAGGGAAGATGAGCCCTGTTCCCTGATGGGCACCTGTGTGAACTTGGCCCTCAGAGTCGGAAGAAACCACAGGCAGTGGCCTCTGGCTCCTCTCTGACCCCCCTGCAGAGCTGGGTCCCGCTGGCAGCATGTGCCGAGACCCTGTCCCTGGTGGTCACACCATGACACCCCGTCACAGTGTCTGTGGATTGTGTAGCTGCTGTGCAGACTGAGGTCATGCTCGCCTGGCGTGGTGCTGAGTACGCTGTCCCGATCCTCAGTGCAGAGACACCTGTGTACCCGAGACAGTGGCCGCCAGGGGGTGAGCGGTACCAGGAGGATCTCCCTCAAGAGGGTTCTGGTCCTGATTCTCCATAGGCTGGGGATTTGCTGAGCCCCTGACCCTCCTCTCTAAAGTGGGTGTGATGGGAACGCCCAGCTCCTTGGGTTTGGTTGGATAGCACCTAGAGGGCAGCCGGGGTCATCTCTCTGGGATAGAAGTGAGACCTTCTGGAAACTCTTCTCAGGTTTCCGACACACTTCGGATCACGTTCAAACTCTTCCCCATGGTCTAGAGTCCCCTGAGTGCCCTGATTCCCTGCCAGCTCTCCTCCATTTCCCACTGACTTGTACACTCACTGTGCACTGGCTGTCTTTCTGCTGATCAAGCGCACCTCACTCGCTCCTGCCTCAGGGCCTTTGCACTGGCTGCTGCTTCTCCCCACCACCCCATGGCGGGCTCCTTTGTGTCATTCAGGTCTCCACTCAGAAGTCACCTCCTGGGGAGGGCTTCCCTGACCACCTCCATTGCTAGCAGCCCTCCCACACATGCGTGCACAGATCCAGCTCACTATTCCTCTCCCTGCAGTACATCATCATGTGTCTGAAATGAAATATTTCTTAGGTTGTCATGTCTTTCCTCCTCCATTAGGTAAGCTCCATGTGGCAAGGGACATGTCTGGGAGGGAAGAGACAGTATCTGGTAGTAGTCCAGAGCAGGGGACATCCATGCAATGGCCCACATCTGGCCCACCGCTTGTCTTTGTAAATAAAGTTTTCTGGAAACACACGCATTCATACAGGCATCCACATCTGCTTTTGCGTGCAGCAGCAGCAGAATTGCACGGCCATGGTGCAGACCATGCTGGCTGCAGAGCCTGGAATATTTGCTTTCACCCTGTATAGGAAGAGTTCACCCACCCCCCGTCCAGAACGTGGGCTGTGGAGCCAGAGCGCTCAAGTTCAAGACCACGTGACCTCGGGTGAGTGCTTCTGCCTCCCTGTGCCTCAGTTTCTACCTGTGCAGCCTGGACATACAGCAGTGGTACCAACGTCCCAGGGCCCCTGCAGGAGGGTGACTTCGGGCCCTGGAAGTGTGCCCGCTGCAGGGGCAGGCTGTGTACAGTAACGCTGAGTCTTTACAAGCCTGCTCTGAAGCGTCCCCTGGGGCAGGTGTGCTGAGGGCGGCCACTGCTGGTGTCCAGCAGAAGGTGCACAGTTCTGACAAGGACACTATCAGGCCAGGTGGAGGCAGTGGGCGCTGGCCGGGTGTCAGGCCTGCCCTGAGCACTTCCGTAAACCCCCTGGTCTCCAAGTGGTCAGTGGCCCCTTGGTCCTGGACAGAGTGATCATCTCACCCAGGCATGTCCAAACTTTCCCACTTATAGCACCCAAAGTCCCCTGACCCGGGAGCCCTCAGTCCTGGGCACACCAGGATGGTCACGGCCCTCTCCATACTCGCAGCGCCATCCGTCTATTTATTTTTACCTTTAAATTTACATCCTAGTCAAATGCTCTAGAAGCTGTTAGACATGCAGCCGCGGGACTTCCTCAAGCCACTGAAGGCTGTTCCCTTCAACTTGACCGTGGCTCACGGTCTGTCCGCTCAGCTCTGCGAGGACAGAGTTCGTCCTGCAGCCTTTGGTAAAGTCCTTGGGAATCAGGTCCACCAGCTGAGCTCAGATCCCTTCCATCTCCTGTGTTTGCCTCTGAAACTGCCAAGAAGCCAAGTTGGTTTTGGTTTTGTTTTTTTTTTCAACTTTACTGTTGAACATGTGAACCCGCCTTTTCCCGCTTTTCAACCAGCATTTTCTTGTGTGCCTTTAAAAAAGTGTTTTTTCTTTTTTTCTTTTTCAACAAGCTGATCTGTTTTCCAGGAGTTTCCAAGTAATTAAACTCAATTAAAGCCATTAAATTCTTTCTTTTAATGACAACTTTATTATTAAAAGCCAACCGCAGGAGGAGGTTTGACTGGCAAGGCCCTCGGTTGTGCGTTAATCCGTCCCTGACCTTTGGCTGACACCTCGGTGAGATAAACCCTGCAGAATAGGGAAGCTGCTTTAATGAATAGCTTTAATTAATACTTTTCTTCCTTGTGGCAGAGTAATTATTTGTTCAGCTTGTAAACAGCTACTTGGCGGGGGATTTTTTAAAGGTTGGCTGGATGGAATGATGGCTTGGGTTGGGGTGTGTGTGTGTGTGTGTGTGTTTAAAGGAGAGGGAGGGAGAACTCGCCATCCAGAATAGGTGCAGAAGCCCATTGTCCCAAAGTTGGGGTGTCTGGGTAATTGACACAGAAGAAAAGCAGGTTGAACGCAGGCAGCAGGCGTCTGCATTCGCCAGCCGAGCCGCCGCCAAGCCCGCCCGGTGCAAGCCCAGACAGGGCCCCTGCCAGACACCAGCCTGGCTCCGGGGCCGCCTGGGCGCTGACAGGAGAGGGAAGGGCCTGGGTCACCAGGTGCCCAGCCGGGCGCCTCCCTGACCTTCCTTTCAGTTGGCACCTGAGGAAAGACGGGCAAGCACAGACAATGGATGTGGCCAGAGAAGCGAGTCTGTGAACAGGAACGACTGGCCAACCATAGTGCTTGCTGTGAGCCAGGCCCCTGTCACCGGCTGGTCACCCCTGCTCCAGGAGGTAGATGCCAAGGAAGCAGGCACCGTGAGGACAAGTGACCTGCCCAAGTCACTGCATAATAGTGAGGGCAGAGCCCCTATTGGCAGCCAGGTGCCCGGCTGCAGGGGTGGGACTTGACTACAGGGTCACAGCCCCCACCCCCAGACAAGAGAGTGGCCCCTGCTGCTCAGCTGGCTGGAGACTCTTCTTATTGTAGTTCATCACCTTGCTAGAAGGCTGGTGTCATTTAAAAAGTCTCCCACTCCACGACTCCAGAGTTAACCCCCTAACACAAGAGACCATGCTTTTTGATTATTTTAAGATCATTTAGACCTCCTGTTCTCAACTGAGGGTGATTGCACCCCTGGGATCCATTTAATAAAGTCTGGAGACCTTCGTGGCTGTCACCACCGGGTCCGGGCGAGACTGGCATCTAGCTGGTGGGGGCCAGGGACACTGCTGCACATCCTGCAGTGGACAGGGCACCCACGACAGTTGTCTGGTTCAAAATGTCAACAAAGCCAAGGCTGAAAAGCCTTGACTTATAGAATGCTAAAAATTTTCACTCCAGAAGTATTTTGTAATCAAGCAAAAGCAATGTTGATGTTCCCACCAATTCCCCACTAAAAAATCAACCCAAATCCCTTCTTTAAAAAGAAACTAATTAACACATGGAATGTGTTGACCATGCCGCCAGAAATCCTTCAGAAATACTCCTAAAGAGCTTAAGAGTTATTTTCTAAACAGCAGTTATTGGTGAAATGGCCAGTGCATGCATATTTGAAGATAGCTTCAAATTCCCAGGCATCTATGGCTGCTTGGTACCCAAATTTCCTTAGGGAAGTGCTTCCCGGGGAACAAAGCAGGAAAACGGCTCCATCATTCCAGCTGCCCAAGAGCAGCATTCAGGGGTCCTCCTCACCTCTCCTGGGACAGCTCAGAGGTATTTGGAGCTGGAAATAAAGCAGACAGCAGGCTGGAGGGTTGAGTCTAAGGCCCAGACCAGTCTAAACCTTGGGCTGTCAGAGTTGGCGCATCTGGAGGAAAGACTGGGCTTCTCCCTCCTATCCTGGGAGGAATAACGGCGAAACTGCCCCGGGAGACCCCTGCTAGAAAGAAGCAAGCAGCCTGGCTGGGATTACCAAGACACCTGCTTCCCCACAGGTGTGTGTGTGTTTGTGAACATTCTTTCTGGAACTGTTGCATCTGATAACATTCACGGCCCTTAAAGAAGCCCAAACTAATCTCCCATGGCAACCTCTCTCTGCCTCCCAGGTGACATCCCAGAGAGTCCCAGGCTACACCCAAGTGGAGCAGGCTGGGGAGCAGAGGACCACGGGTTCTGGGCCTGCAGGGCTGGAATGGGCCGCTTCCATTCTGGGCCCCCAGCCTGGTTCCCGCAGAGCCCTTCCTGGCCTGGGGAAGGGGCCCTGGGAAGGGGGATTTACCAGTTAACTTGGCTTTTTCATATCAAATCCAGGAAATTAAAGGCACAAATGCTCAGAGGCAATAAGGGGGGAGCCTCTCCCACGGCACAGACCTCCCTCCTCCCTTCCAAGCCCAGCAGTTACTAGAATGGAAAGCCAGCCTGAGGCCTGAGAAGAGGGCCAGGGCAGGTTTCTGAATGATAGCTGCTTGTCGTGTCTGCTCTCCTTGGAAGGAGACTTTCATTCAATGAATCCTTGATTTCTTAAAAAGTAGAAAACTTTTAAATAAGGCATTTACCCCCTCGACCCCCACCAAAATATTTTGTAATCTGCCTTAAGCTTCTTCTCCTAATAAGATACGTTATATTCCAGTCCCTGCAAAGAAACGTTGGGGAGTGAAGAGGTGAGGCCGAGCAGCTCCAGTCTGGTTTCTTGAGTCCGTCCTGGGTTCGACTCCCAGCGGGGCCACTTACTAGCAGGGTGACCTTGGACTGTCACCTTATCTCTAAGTCTTGATTTTTCTATAAAATAGGGAAAACACATCTTGAGGGGAGACATGGTGAGGACGTAAAGCTACACCCACTCACACTCTCATTCTAAAAATGCTCAATGCAGCGTCTGCTGTCCCAGACGCCATGAGCAAAAGGGACGAAGCCATAGCTGCCTCAGACTTGCCTCTTACTTGGGGGAGAAGCGCCAAAAAACATAAATAAGCAAGTTCATTTCAGATCAGATAAATGCTTTTTTTTTTTTTTTTTTAGTTGTAGATGGACACACTGTCTTTATTTTATTGCTTTGTATGTGGTGCTGAGGATCGAACCCAGGGCCTCACGCATGCGAGGCAAGCGCTCTACCGCTGAGCTACAATCCCAGCCCGGATAAATGCTCTTAAAAACTATGACAGGACAGTGGGATGTGGGAGTGAGGGGAAAATTAGCATCTTGGATGTTTTGTGGGGTGGGGGACGGTAGTACTGAGAATTGAACCTAGAGACACTTAACCACTGAGCCACATCCCCAGCCCTTTTTGTTTTTCATTTTGAAACGGAGTCTCACTAGGTTGCTGAGGATTTTGCTAAGTTGCTGAGGCTGGCCTCACACTTGCCATCCTCCTGCCTCAGCCTCCCAAGTCGCTAGGATTACAGGCACGCATCATTAGATTATTTTAGATAGAATGGTCAGAGATGGCCTTTGGGGCAGTGGAAGCAGGAAGTGAATGTTACCAAGGAGCTGGCCTCCAAAGAGCTTGAGAAAGGAGGTTCCAGGCAGAGGGAACAGAAAGTGCAAAGGCCCTAAGGCAGATCAAATGTGTGGTCCCACAAGGGAAAAGTCCACAGCTGACCTTGTACCATAGGTCACAATCCAAACACAAGTGCACTAACAATATCATCTAAAATGACCTTCAGCCTACGTGTAGAAGATGTATATAAAACATTAGTGAATCTGTGTTTAGCCTTGGATCCCAACTTCAGGACTCATTATCCATATGCAAATATTCCAAAATCTGAAAAAAATCAAAAATTCAAATCACATCTGGTTGGTGCCAAGCATTTCGGATGAGAGGTTCTACTGCATCTCAACCTGCATCTACTTCTCATTTAAACAGTTGCAGTTAAGAAAATGAAGAAAATACAGAGGAATTCCGTACCAGAAGAAAAGGGAGATGTGGGGGCAGAGAGAGGCAGACTGGAGCATGAAGGAGTATACCCAGCTCCTGTCGACCGGGGCAAAAATAGTTCATGTTTATTTATACAACGCACTTGTATTCCAGGCTTTGATCATTAGAAACAGGGTTTTTAATGTGTGCGTCCAGCAAGAGACTTGAAAGTCATGTAGGGTGTGTGAGGGTGCTCCATTCTCCCTGATGGACACTTCCCCTGTCCCCCATAAGACACTAACATCCTTGCCACCTCTAATACCACGACTGCCCCATGAGTATGACAACCAAAATGGTCACCCAGAGTTCCAAACCGCTCTCTAGGAGGAGGAGCCACATCCGCTGAGAACTTTTGTCCCAAGACTGGTCCTTAAGATGATGTCCCCAAAACAGCTCTTGCTGCATGCTGTGGTAGACAGGCTCACAGCCCCCCCAAAGATGTCCACATCCTGATCCCCAAAATCTGTGAGTGTCACTGTATGTGGCAAAAGGGACTTTGCAGATGTGATTAAGTGGCCCAATGTAATCTAAGAAAAAAGAAAATGTATTGCTCATGGGACCAGAATGTCCAGAAGCAGACGGAAGTCACAGTGAGGTCCAGGTCCCAAAGGCTTTCATGTGGATCTCATATGGATCTGTCACCTCCCATGCAGTGACTGCCCAAGCCTGTGTCCCCAGCTTACACTCTACCAGCTCTGCCACCCCAGGCAACCAAGGGGCCTGTTTCCCCCCAGTTAGAGCCAAAGTCCTGTGGCCAGTTCCCATTGGCTCATCTTGACCATGTGGTCTTCTCTGACCCAATCACTGTGATTCTGGCCAGGCCTTCAGTTCATGATCCCCCTGGCAGGCAGTGAGGGGTATTAGTTCTGTGTATTAACTGCTGATTTACACATGTGGAAGCTCATTCCCAGAGAGACTGAGTTCTCTCCATAATATGTTGCCTCCTCAGCTAACCAGCCAGTGGACTTTAAAGGTGTCTAATAAAGACACTGTGGCAGCAGTCCCCAAGACCACCCTCAGACTCTGATTTACCAGAACTCACAAGCCTCGGGAAAGCTGTTATACCCGCAGCAATGGTTTATTACAGTCAAAGGACACAGATAGAAATCAGCCAAGGGGAAAGGCCCAGGGGGAGAGTCTAGGAGCGAGCCGGCATCCCCTTCCCGGTGTCCTCTCCCAGCCGAGCACAAACACTGATTCTCCCAGCTACAAGGTGTGACAAAGGGTGCCAAGTTTTGCAGAGGAAGTCCACCTGAGCCCTGGTGTCTGGGTTCTCACTGGTGTCCTGGGTCTCTCTGGGGGCCAGTGATACAACCACGCAGTGCCCCACCTCAGCCACTGAGACCCCAGCCCCGGGGCAGTTAGAGACATCACCTGAGGTCACGCTAAGCCTGAAGTATCTGGCCAACCACAAGCGCATGGCCAGAGCCTCCAAGCTGAGCACCAGGCGCTGGCTGACGGTCAGTCCTGGATATGCACATTCCTCAGGGATGTGAGGAGTCTGAGATCCAGGCCTGCTGACCACCTTTCTCACACAGCCAGCCTCTACACTTTACAGCCTCACAGCAGAGGCCCCAGGTGAAATCCACTGAATGACTCAGCTGGCTGGAGACCCCCAGACACCTTAGATGTCCGCTGCATTCACATAATCCAAGGGGCAGCCGGGGCTCGGGGGACAGCACATCCTCTCTGTCCTGGCATGACGCTGAGCCACGGAGAGCAGACACTCAAAGCAGAGTGACCCTATCAGGCACCAAGGACATAGCCAGAGAATGGTGGAGTCAGATCAGACATGAGCTTCAACCCCAAAGCCCCCTCGTCCGAGCTGAGTGACATTGCACAAGTCAATGCTGATGATGCGTAGCAGTAGCTGTGACTGAGCTAAGGTTTCCCCAGCACTTGCTCTGTTGCAGGCCTGCTCTGGCTTCCTGGAAGCCGTGAACTCCGTTTGTGCATGCTTTATCACGGGCACAGTAAGGAAGACATTTTGCATCAAGACCCAGTACACACCCCTCAGCTGAAATCCAAGTTCATGACCGTGTACAATGGACTCCGACGTTTCCTTGTCTGTTCTGGAGACTGGCCAACTCTTCCATGAAGGGATAGTAAGTACTTTCAGTGCCAAGCTGTGTGGTGATGCTCAGCTCTGCCATGTTGCGTGAGAGCAGCTGTCAACATGAAGTGACCAGATGGAGTGGCAGCCTTCCAGTAACCCTTGACTCACAAGAGCAGGCCGCAGGCCGTGGTTGGCTGACCCCCAGATGCTATCACCCTTTTCCAGTCTTTTTTCTTTTTTAATGCTGGTCATTAAACTCTCACTAAAAGTATCATAACGTGCACGGGAAAAACTCATTTAATCTTTTTAACAATGTATCAAGTAAGCGAGCCCATTTACAGATGAGAAAACCGAGGCACACTGAGGCTATCTAACTTGCCTGAAGTTATCTAACTTGGTGAAGGCAGGCCTGGCCTTGACCACAGGCTCACAGCCCACCCCTTAACCTCTGCTCAAAAGCTCTCAGTAAAGATGGGCTCTTATTATTATTTTTTCCACATTTTTGCTGGTGCATTACAGTTGTCTATGGTAGGGGGATTTGTTGTTACGTGTTTGTACACGCACATGATAGAACAATAGAATTTGGCCAGTATGTTCCCCAGTATGTTCCCCTTCCCCTCACTCCTCTGTCCCCAGGTCCCTTTCCTCTACGCTATGGAATCTCCCTTAGATTTTCATGAGTCTCCCTCCCCCCACTTTGCTCTTTTTTCTCTCTAGATTCCACATAGGAGAGAAAACATACAACCCTTAATCTTCCGTGTTTGGCTTATTTCACTTAACATAATGTTCTCAAGTTCCATCCATTTTCCTGCAAATGACATAATTTCATTCATCTTTATAGCTAAATAAAACTCCATTATGTGCTGGGCATGGTGGCGCATGCCTGTAATCCCAGTAGCTCAGGAGGCTGAGACAGGAGGATCGTGAGTTCAAAGCCAACCTAAACATGATTCTGTCTCCAAATAAAATATTAAAATGGGCTGGGGATGTGGCTGCATGGGTAAGCACTCCTGAGTTCAATCCCTGGTACAAAAAATAAAACTCCATTATGTTATTATAATTATTATTCAACCAAAATAGTAAAGGAACCTGAAAGACCCCAGTCACATGGGCCCCTTTCTGTTGAACTTGGCACTTGCCTTCCTGTTGTCCAAAGGCTTGTGATGGTGATAAATAGTGCACTAATCTCCCTTCTTTGAGTCAAACACATTTTAGAGTCGTCTACGACAAAAGTGTTCCATGCTTAGAAAAGTTGGAAATATAGGAAAGGAAATTCTTTAATGGGCAAATTGACTTCTGATTCATTAAAACAACTTCGTGGTAGAAACTTGGACTCCTTGTTTTGAAATAAAAACAGTGGCCTCCTAATCCACGTGGACTGGGGAGTAGCCCGTGATGTGGCTGCTCTGGAGCACTTGTGAACGTGAGGACTTGGGGACCCTTGATAAATGAGGACTCCCGCGGGGGCCTCCATCCACCCTGACTCTGGCACTCCAGTTGGAACCTCCACGAGTCCACAAGCCGAGGTCTTCATTCCTGTTTGCTTGACATCACATTGGTTTTGTTTTGGAAGGGACTTTCTTTTATGCTGTTACCCTTTCCCCTCCAGCCAAGAAATACAGCCCCACATGACAAGGTCACAGTGATCCACCAGGCTGATCTCTGAGCCACCTTCCGGTAAACCACGCAGCCATCCTCCTCTAAGACCGTTGCATCAGAAACGCATAATAATTAGGTTATGGCGCTGCCAGCCAAGTCTTTGGCATTTGCCCTGGGGGGGGGGGTGACACCAAGGCCCCAGGCGCCCTCGCCAGCCTGCTACACGACCACCCGTCATCCGTCACCATCAAGACCAACCCCGAGGAATCTGCAGCACCTGAGGCCCATTGGGAAAGTCTGCGGTGCCCGTGTCGGGCTTGAACCTGTCCCAGGAGAACCACCGCAGATTCTCCTGGCGAACAGAGAAGCCATTCCGTCCACCAGCCCATCAGCCCCGGCCCAGTCCTTCCCAGGATGAAGCCTGTTTTGGAAAACCTCCCTTTTAAGTGACGTGCGAATGCCGTTGCTTGTTTAGGGGACTGATCACTGACTCTTCTTCAATCCAAAGAGTGGGTAATGATTAGGAAAATGGTCATCGTGAGCGCTCTGGACCGTGTGATTTCAGTGTCTCCTGTTGGCTTGACAGAGACAGGTTCTCTGCTTAGGGGTGTGAGGGAGCTGGGGGGAGGGTGACAGGGTGACAATACCCATGCAGTCGCGCTGCATGCCAGGGCTGGGCAGTGTTTACACATCTGCTATCTCATTTAACCCTCGCTCCATGCAAGGCGGTAGAGAGATCAGAGTGGATCTGAGGGGTCAAGGCCTTTGGTGAGCTGAAGGGCGTGGCGCAGAGGCTCCATATTTTAAGTTTTATTTGACGGGGTCCCACGGGGTGCAGCTCCACGCTGCTCTGGAGCCACAGAGACAGGTGGCGTGTTTATGGAGGGTGTTGGGGACGAGATCCACGGGCGACCCAAGATGCAGGGGAAGAAGGCTCTGTTCCTGCCACAGTCCGGATGTGTTGCCTGTGAATTAATATTGAGTCGCCACCGATTTCTAGGTTTAATTTCTCCACCTTTGCAACCCTGGGGAAACACTTTCTGCTTGGACGAAGTGGCCTGGTGCAGGCAGCCCTGGGTCACCGAGCTCCTGGGTGCCTCTCTGGGAGCTGGTCCAGACCTCCCTGCCTGGGCCCAACTAGCTTCCAGTAAGGAGGTTTTGAAAGGAGGACCCTTTGGTGCAACTTGCCACCGTCGCAGGCAGCGGGCAAGCGGATTCTCAGGAAGCCTGAGCCTGGGGCGCACCCAGGGTGGGTGGGGATTCTGCAGGGTCTCCAGACATGCCGGTACCTTTAGTTTGTTGTTGTTGTACTTTTAATTACACAATATTCAAATATCTTATTTTTTTAAAAATTAGAATATTCTGGATGACATAAAACTTTGCTTTGACCATCACCTTTAATTCCTATTCTCTCCTCTCTACCTTCCAAACGCAACTACTGCTCTGTCTCTGGGTGCCTCCCTGCAGATAGTAGTAAATACATCAGCGCCCATGGACAGTACATGGTAACGTGTTACTAATAAATGCTAACAATACGCAGCATATGATATGGATTTTTTACACAAAAAGATATTTTTTGATGTGTTCATGTTAACAAATGGAGATCTAGTCCATTTCTTTCCATTGGAATTTAGTTTTCCACAGGAATAGACCGCATTTTATTTTCTAGTCTCCTTTGGCTGGGCAGCTAAATTATTTCCAATCTTTTGCAACTTACTAACAGTTCTATGCAGAATTGACCCAGGGGTGCTCTACTGCTGACCACATCCCAGCCATTTTTATTTTCTATTTTTGAGACAGGGTCTCACTAAGATTCCTAGGCTGACCTCAAATTTGCAATCCTCCTGCCTCCCAAATCTCTGGGATTACAGACGTGTGACACCATTCCAGACCTTAAGAACCATATTGTCCCTTGTTCATGTGTGTGAATTTTTCTCTAGGATAAATAATGAAAACTGGAATTATGGCTGGTGCCATGGCGCACGCCTGTAATCCCGGGAGCTCAGGAGGCTGAGGCAGGAGGATCAAAAGTTCAAAGCTAGCCTTAGCAACTTAGTGAATCCCTAAACAACTCAGGAAGACCCTGTTTCTAAATAAAATTTTAAAAAAGAGGGGATGTCCTGGGGATGTGGCTCAGTGGTTGAGTGCCCCTGGTTTCAATCTCCAGTACCAAAAACAAAAAGAGATAGAAAGAAAACTGGAATTACTAAACACGTTGCCTGTTATTTTCATTTCTTACCCCAAGAAATACACACACGCAAGTTTAAATTTATGTCATTCTACAAAGGAACATCTATGAAAAACAGCCGCTGCCCAGTGACCCTGCCACCCTTTCTTTCTGCCTAGAGGCAACAGTTTTTCATCCTGTGCTGATTTTTTTCATACTCGGCGTTTCTAAGGGACATGCTGATGTTGTGGCTGTTTGATCTGTTTTCTGGTTTAGGCCTGATCTCCAGTTTCATGAAATACTGGATAAGAATGTAGTCCCCTCTCTTGCCCCTGGTCCCAGCTCACACCAACTTTCCTTCAATCCTCCCAGTACCAACCAGTCTGAATTTCTTCTTTATTCATGGGCAGGATTTGCCTTCTTAACACTATACAAATACTTTCCCCAGAGAAGCCGTTACATGCACAGTAACTGTTCTTCCCTCCACTGGCCTGGGAGGTGACATCCTGCTGGACACAGCCCTAGGCCCGTGGGTCTGCCCTGAGGCCCATCCACGAGCGTGCAGGTGTCAGCCATACCAAGAAGGGACGTGCAGTTTCGCGGGGGTGAAATGGTTTAGGGATGAGTAACATGTGAAAACACCCCCAAAACCTTTCCTTCTTTGGCTCTGAAGAGTTTGTTTTCCTCATTTGCTCTTGGTCTTATACCAAGAGCAATTGGGGACCCAGAGTGCTGGGCTCTGGCTCTGGAGCCCCAACGAGATGTTTGGCCTAATGGCTGTTACTGGGCTTTGCTTCCTCACCACCTGTGAACCTGAGATCAGCAGCGGCATTTATTCTTTTTTTCTTTCTTTCTTTCGTGTTTTTTTGTTTTGGTATTTGGTTTTTGGTTTTTAGGGTCAAGAAGTGTTTGTGTTCTTGATTATTTATTTTTATGATGGAAGTAATACAGCCTTCCAGTGAAAAATCCCAACAGGAAAACTAGTCTGTGGAGCGAGGGCACAGGCCTCCTCTCTCCTCTTCCAACCCCAGCCCTCTGAGTCCTGCTCCAGCCCTCCGAGTCTTGCTCAGAGGCAGAATTGCTCTGAAACCAGGTGACCTAGGGTCAAATCCCAGCACTCACTAGCTTGTGTGGCCTTGAACAAGGTATCCTGCCTTTCTGCACTGCAATTTCCTCATCTATAAAATGGGAAAATAACTGCTCACCTCCTAGAGCTTTGTGGGGACTAAAGCGTTTAGCAGGTACTTGTCAGGAATTGACTACTCGTGTGTTGTGCACACTTTGCACTAGTGGTTCTTCACCTTGGCAGCACATTGGAATCACCTGGGGAACTTTGAACTTCAGGGTGCCTGGGCCACTTCCACAGTGATCCTAACTGTATTGGTATGCAATGCAGCTGAAGTTTGGACTTTTTAATGCTCCGCAGAGCATCACAGTGTGCAAGGAGGACTGAGAATGAGTGTGTTACTTATTCCCCACATGTATCAGTTAGGATAGGTGAGGTATGCTGCAGTAACAAACAGCCCCCAACTCTGTTTCTCAGTCTGCTTTTCATTTATGGTGTATGTTCATTATCATCAGCAGCTCTGATTGACACCACCTTTACTCTGGAACCCAGGCTGACAGAATAGTTTCATCCAGAACGTGCTCACTCCTGTGAAGTGGGAAGAAAGAAAGCATGCACTAGCTCATGGATCCCCTGGCCAGAAGTGAAACTCTGTCTCTGCCCACATATCATTGGCCAAAACCAGTCACATGGTCACACCTGAGTTCAACAGGGACACTGTATTGGGGACAGTAGGCTTTTTCTGCAAGGGCCAGATAGCAAAAATTTTAGAGCAATGTGTGAGCTCTCCCAGTGTTCATGCGCCCTCCCTGGAACCTTCCAGGCATGCCTCAAAACCAGAGTGTTGGAAGGAGGCCCACCCTGGCCACAGCCACTTTTGCAAGATGTGTCCTGGTGACGCTGACCCTGAAGTGTCTTTGCAGATCCAGGAGCGTTTGCAGGAGATTTAAATACTGAAGCGGGTGGATATGAACCAGAAGCCAGCCCCGGAGGCTGCACACCAGCCAGGCCCCCACAGGCACACTCCAGGCCACCCAGGAGCTGAGCAGAGGAGAAGGACCACAGCTGCCTTTCAGGGGTGGGGAAGGAGGCTGAGGCCCCAAAGACTGTGCTTGCATGGGACTGTGCCCTTCTCTTTCCCACAGGACACCACGACGTCCGTGCGCATTGGCTTGATGATGGAAGAGATGATCTTCAACCTCGCGGACACACATCTGTTCTTCAATGACCTGGAGGTTTGCAGTCCCCGGGCTTCATTTAATAGTTGCCATATTTAACCACCTGCATCTAGTGGGGAGGAAGACACTTCTTTCCATTCTTTCTTTCTTTCCTTTCCTTTTTTACATTTCTTTGTCTTTTAGAGCCTTGAAACTTTTGCTAGCAACCCCCAAGAAAGTCCAGAACTGTGGCCAGCGATACCTTATTGAAAACACTCGGCCAGATTACCTCCCTGGCTCTCCTGTGCAGCTAACGGGCCTTTCTCCCTGCTCAAGTGATGTCCACGGGCGGTTCTGCTAATCCAATAAGGGCTACATAGTTTCTTCCTCCTGAAATTTGCTGTTTAATAAGTTTATTAAGGCAAATTAGGGCGGATCCTCTTGGGTCAGCAATAATTAGCAGTGGACCAGGATGGAAGCTTTTAAAAACAATTTACATTCCCCTGAAAGCATGTTTTACAAAGAAATAGAGTGAGAGCCAGCAGAGGGACTAATCTTATTTAGTGTATCTGTTCCTGAGCCCCCAAGCAAGATGCAAGGGAGGTAGGAAGCGGGGGGGGGGGGGCAGCTTCGGAAATAAACTTAATTCATTTATTTATACCCAGCCTCTGTCGGAAAGATTTGGGAAGGATTTCAAATGGAAAAACATATTTAAAATAGAACTATTAAGCAAAGGCAAAGGGATAAAGAGCTGTGTAGTGCATTTTTTAAAAATTCAGGCTCAGAATTGCTTCTGTCAGGTTCAGAGTGAATCTGAGCTTCCTGGTAACCAAAGTGAAAAGGGAAATATGAATTACTTCCCTCTAGTGGAGGAACAAGCAGCCTTCCTCAAGGTGAAGAAGGGTTTGGATGATTTAAAAATAAAAAGATTAGTGTGGGCTTTTCTGGCTTTGTAAATTACAATCAGGTTATTGGCTCAACAGACTGAAAAATAAAGGCATCCTCCAATAAAACTGTATGTGAAAGAACCATTCTGTTTATCCTAACAGGAACAGTTTTTCTCAGAATCTAGAAAATCCCTGGGAACTAAGTGGTAGAGCTGAGATATAAAGTCTGTGGATTGCAAACCTGTCCTGGCCTAGGGCATTATGAATATTTATCATCAGGAAAGGATATAGGTCCTCAGTCCAGAGACCAGAGTCCTTCTGGAAGTGAGCAGTCTTGGGTTCTGTCTTGTGCAAGCCCCTAGGGCTTCAGTCTTCCCATCCAAAAAATGGACTCAGTGTTCTCGGCCCACTGAGAACCCAATTTGGGAAAACAGTGTGGGTGGAAACTTGAGTAAGGAAGGAACTTTGGCCTTGGGAGAGGACCACTGGCCCCAAGGCCAGTTCTGTCCTTAGCCAAAGCAAGGAGCAGGTGCTCTTTAGCACCCCCTCATGGCTCGGGGGACAAACAGGAAGAGAGTGAGAACTTGGGAGGTTTTATTTTTTAATGGCCATTAAATTCAGCAAGTGTTTCTGGAGCCTCTGAAAAAGACTGAGCTGAGTGGAAACCTCAACTCTAACTTGCTTTAGAACAAAAAGGGAGGGCATGACGGCCCCTCGTAATCAAAAAGTCCAGGATAAATCTCCTTTGCCTGTCTCTTGAGTCAGCTCTGTGTGCAAGGGAGCACCCTGATTTGCATAAATCCCCAGGGCCCAAGCAGAAACAGCCAATCAAATCCAAACATGCGATGGTTTGTGAAAGCAGAAGGGATGCAAGGAAAATTAACCGTCAGAGGTGAGAGGGGTGGTGGGCGGAT
Source organism: Geosciurus inauris (assembly GCA_004024805.1). Lineage (NCBI taxonomy): Eukaryota > Metazoa > Chordata > Mammalia > Rodentia > Sciuridae > Geosciurus > Geosciurus inauris. The sequence goes on along the minus strand of PVHX01006150.1, from coordinate 7,797 downwards.
GGGTGTTCCCCAGGGATGGTGCTCCAGCAGAGTGAGGGCATGGAGCCAGCCAGGCGTGATCCCAGCAGGTGAGACAGTGAGTGCCAAGGCCCTGGGGTGAGCAAGGAGCACAGTGAATGTTTAGGGACAGCCAGGAGGACGAGCCTGGAGAGGGAGATGCCATAGGAATCGGCTTATCCTAAGTGCTGTGCAGAGCCATGGGAGAGGGGACACTAAGCAAGAAAGGCCGCATGATCTTGTTTTCCAAAGACCACTCTGGCTGCTGCATGGCAGATGGGCAAAGGCGGGGAGGTGTGGAGGTGGGAGAAGGCAAAGAGATTGTAGTCGCCTACGCCTACGCAAGGGAGGAACAAGGGGTTGGACCCAGGGGGTCAGGAAGGGCTTTGGGAAGGGAGGTGAAACCCAGGGACCTGCTGATGGATGTGGGGGTAGAGCAGAGGCCAGGCAGGACTCCTGGCAGGGTCACCAGTATGCGGTCACTGGAGGAGTAGAGCAGGGGGCATGGGCATGCTGTGAGAGGCCTCCTCATGTGATGGGCACCCGAGGCTCCCAAGGGCAGACCCCAAGGCGGCAGGCAGGATGTGCAGTGAAACCCCGGATGGTCGCAGGGGACTTTCTGTGGGTCTCGGCTGGCCTGTGGGATTCCCACAGGTTTCAGGCGATGCCTTCAGGATCCCTCTCCCTCATTCTTGCTCGCTGGCCCCCAAGTTGAAGTCTCAGTCACACCTCTTGGAGAAGGGTCTTTTTTTTTTTTTTTTTTTTGGTACCGGGGATTGAACTCAGGGGCACTCGACCACTGAGCCACATCCCCAGCCCTATTGTGTTTTATGTAGAGACAGGGTCTCACTGAGTTGCTTAGCACCTCGCCATTGCTGAGGCTGGCTTTGAACTCGCGATTCTCCTGTCTCAGCCTCCCTGAGTGCTGGGATTACAGGCTTGAGCCACCGCGCCCGGCTTGGAGAAGGGTCTTAATTACCAGCTGGAGTTACTCAGGGAAGCCAGTTTGTTTTCATTCTCTAATGTTTTTTCAAAAATGTCCCCTATGCCAGGAGCCCCCAGGGCAGGTCACAGAATTGAAACCATGTTACACAAGTTCAAACTCACACAAGTGAAAACATATTGTTTGTTGGTGCAAGGCTGCCGCTGTCAGGATCTAAGCAGCACCCCCTCCAAGCTCCCAGGAGGCCATGTGGAACAGGGAGGGTACCCGTGGCCTGCAAAAGACCAGCTCCTGGCCACTCTCCTGGATGGACCCACTCAGGGAGTAAAGTCAGATGTGTTCCTTTCCAAGCCACAGTGCCACCTGCAAATAAGGAGATCCGTTCCTGCCTCCAGCTGCTTCCCCTCGAGAACTTACCCCCAGCTAAGTGCTGTGGGTTCAGCCACACTCAAAACACGGCAAGAAGCCAGTGTGATGGCACACAAGTATCATCCTCATGCTCAGGAGGCTGAGGCAGGAGGATCACAAATTTGAGGCCAGTCTCAGCAACTTAGTAAGACCCTGTCTCAAATTTTGTTTAATTTTTTGAAAGGGGTGGGTGTATCTAGGTAGTAGAACACCCCTGAGTTCAGTCCCCAATGGGAACAAGACCCATGACCTCAAGACTGGCCTCTTGGTCAGGGAGGCAGACCATAAACAACTGAATATATACTATCATATCCAACAAGGAGCTCTCAAGAGAGACCAAGAAGCCAGGCATGGGGGCACACGCCTGTCACCCCAGCACTTAGGGAGGCTGAGACAGGAGAATCGCGAGTTCAAAGCCAGCCTCAGCAATGGCGAGATGCTAAGCAACTCAGTGAGACCCTGTCTCTACATAAAACACAGAATAGGGATGGGGATGTGGCTCAGTGGTCAAGTGCCCCTGAGTTCAATCCCCGGTACCTAATAATAATGTAGCAATGTGTATTACAAGTTGCAACAAAAGTAGCATACAGAGACATCAACCACAGGAGAACTGGGTAAGGATCCATGAGAACTCTCTGTACTGTTTGCAACTTTTCTGTAGATCTACACCTATTCAGAAATAAAACATTTATTTTAAAAAGACTTGCTGGGCGCGGTGGCGCTGCCTGTAATCCCAGCGTCTCAGGAGGCTGAGGCAGGAGGATCGTGAGTCCGAAGCCAGCCTCAGCAAAAGCAAGGTGCTAGGCAACTCAGTGAGACCATCTCTAAATAAAACACAAAATAGGGCTGAGGATGTGGCTCAGTGGTCGAGTGCCCCTGAGTTTAATCCCCTGTACCCAGGGGAGAAAAAGAGCTTAAGACTCAAAAGTGTTAAGTGACTTGCCCACGATCACACACCCAAAAATGTCAGAGCTGGGATCAGAGCTCAGGAATGGGCATTCAAATGCTGACCCTAACACCTAGGGGGTGTGAACCTCACCACCAAGCTCCAAGGTGCATTGTGCCAGCATCCTGACCTCTCCACGTGGTCTGAGAAGTGCAGTTCTGCTGTTTCTAGTCCCCTCCCTGTGCCTGTCTCAATGGTGAGCTCAGTTATATCTGACCGTGACTGTGCCCAGGAGAGTTTGGACCTATACAACTCAAAATGGCAATAAGAACAACTGTTTCGCTTTTCAATGGCTTCACCTGTATCCTTATCAAATTCTTATGTACCCTGCAGGGTAGGTATGTCCAGTAGCTCCGTCACCCTGGGGAAACCAAGTCAAGGCAGATGCAATGCCCTTCCCAGGTTACCCAGTTATTAAGTTGCAGAGCCAGAATTTGAACCCAGGCTCCAGAGTCTGTGCCTTTATCTGCCCTACTCTCCGCCTTGCAAAAACTGATAAAACATGGGCACTAGCTTTGGGCCTTACCAAGTTAGTAGATGAAAGAAGAAAATGGTCATTGTACTAGGCCCAAGTTAGCCCTAGAGGCCCCACACAGGGAGGGAAAACAGAAGTCACCCAGCCTGATCTGGGATAGGGTTGAGGGACTTTTTCCAAAAAAAGTACATCAACAAAGCCTTTGGCAGGCTTTTGACAGATGGAAAGAGAAGGGAAAGGATTCAAGGCAGAGGAACAGCAAGTGCAAAGGTCCTGTGGCAGGATGCACACAGGGATGCTGAAGGGCTAGCAGGATGCTAGAAGGGGGAAGGGGAGACGAGGTCAGAGTGGTGACCAGTATGAGGCCATGCAGCAGGTGGGCCAGGGCCCACTGTGACGGCTCTGATGACCATGCTTTTACTTGGAAGGAGTTGGGAACCACTGTGGGGCTTGGAGCAGGGGAGGGGCATGATCTGACTTAGGGCTTAGCAGGGCCCACCATGCTGCTGAATGGAGATGGGGCGGGGAGCAGGAGGAGGCTGGGAGAGGGCAGGGAGAGCGGGGAGGGGACTGCAGTGGTCTAGACCCGAGGTTGGCAAGCTGCTTCTGGAAAGGACACGTTAGTAAATATTTCAGCTTTGCAGGCTGTGCTGCCGTCTCGTGTCACAGAACACAAAAGCAGCTGGAAAGCACGTACATGAACCTACGGGGCTGTTCCAGTAAACTGCATGTCCACCAACGGGCCACGGACCACCCTGGGGCTAGGTGGGAGTGGCACCAGCTGGACCCCCGTGAGAACCGAGAGGAGGGGGGCGTGGTACGTGTTGAAGGGAGGGCCAGCGGCCTTGCCAATGGGCCCATGGTGGGGAATGAGGGAGAACGAGGAGTCCGGAATGGCCCCAAGATGTAGGCCATGGCCATCCAGCCTTGACTGTGCGGCAGGTGATTGACATGCGTGTGGAGCACCAAAGCCACGGGAGTTTTGCTCTTCTTGGGATGGATGCGTCTTTTTTTTTTTTGGTGCCGGGGATTGAACTCACGGGCACTCGACCCCTGAGCCACATCCCCAGCCCTATTTTGTGCTTTATGTAGAGACAGGGTCTCACTGAGTTGCTTAGCACCTCGCCATTGCTGAGGCTGGCTTTGAACTCGCGATCCTCCTGTCTCAGCCTCCCTAAGTGCTGGGATTGCAGGCGTGCGCCACCGTGCCCGGCTTGCTCAGATATTTTTAAATCATTTGCCAAGAGGGATATGTACACATATTCTTCTCAGTTTTTAAAAAAAGATGAAAGTTGTCGACATGGCCACGTCCTCCTTTAAAAGCCCAACCCCAGTGCATTCCATATGGTGCTGCTGCTTCCAGTCATGTGTGAATTTCTAGATCTTTCTTTTCCCACTTATTTATTATATGCATACATCCATATCAAATCTATGATATTTTAATACGTTCTTATAAATATATATGATATACTGAATGCACTGCTTTTTCTTTTTCTGTCCTGGGGTTTGAACCTAGGGGCACTCGTCCACTGAGCCACATCCCAGCCCTTTTTATTTATTGATTTATTTTTGGAGACAGGGTCTTGCTAAGTTGCTCAGGCAGGCCTTGAACTTGCAATCCTCCTGCCTCCACCTTTCCAAGTAGCTGGGATTATAGATGTGCACCGCCACGCCCAGCTGACTAGATCCCTCTTTAACCTGCCTTCCTCACACTGTCCGATGACTTAGAAATATCCCGCGCATCAACGTCAACCCTGCTTCCCTCTCCTGAGCGTGGACGGGAGTCTGGGCATGGCTATAGCACACTTGACTGAGCTGTGCTCCCATCCGGGGAACAGTCGGCATCTTCTCATTTCTCACTGGGTTGATGGACAGCCTTGTACATGCCCTGCAGGTGATCCTCTGGGTCAGAAAGTGGATGTTCTGAGCCAACTGCGGTGGCCCTGTGATCCCAGCTACTTGGGAGGGGAGGGGAGAGGATCGCCAGTTGGAGACCAGCCTCGACAACTTAGGGAGCCCATCTCAAAAAAAAAAAAAAAAAAAGCAGGAATTCCTTGAGGCAGAGACTGCACGGGGCAGGTCCCCAGCACTGTGTCACTGTTCACGTCACTGCTTGTCACTGTGTCAAGGCCGTGGGAACCTTGTGTGTGTCTTTGCAGGCTGGTCCCACTCAAAGCCCCAGAGTAGTCACACTTTGACCCAAGGGAGACCAGAAATACGCTGCGATCCACACGGATGTTCAGAGACCTGTCCCCGTGCCTGGGGGAGAGGCAGCAGAGTTAGGGGCATCGGATTCTCCTCCCCCAAAAGCCAGTCGGGCCTCCCGTCCTCTGCACTGTCCAGGTCCCCTGGTTGCTGGCTCGGTGGGTAACTCGATCCGGGTCAGCTGGTGCAGTATGAGGTAGTGTCTAGCTGAGCGTCATGGTATTTTATGAAGCCCGAAATGTGATCGCTACTGTTGTCACACTTTAGCGCCCCCAAGAATCCCCTTGCAAATGAGAAAACCAGAGCCTCCCCAAATACCTTCCCCCTGACATCAAGGAAAGCCCATGGAACCCTGCCCAGGGGCCCGAGCCCATGTGACCCCTGGAGGGGCTTCTGAGCTTGAGGGAAAGACTGGGAGGTGTTTTTCCAATGCACTGGGGAAATCTGCCGCAGGTTTTGTTTTCTCTGCGCCTTGTCTGTGAAGTTAGTGTCGCCTCTTGAACACAAATTCATTAGCACATGGGGACTGCTGGTTCTAAGATCCTTCCAGTTAAACCAAATGGCTGTGAATCCGAGATCTCAAACTCAGATGCCCTCAGGGGCCAGGTAACCAGGTGAAGCAAACCCAGCAGAGACTGTGGGGACCTACAAGTGGATGGCCCGCAGCTCAGCTCTGAAGGGCGGTCGGGATACAGGGACCTAGGAGAGGGCTGAAGAGACAGGCTCCCCTGAGTTTACATGTGGGACGTCATTCCAAAAAAACATTCTGCAACACAGGACAGGCCAAATAAATACAGCTCCAGGCCAGCTGTGAGCTCCTCCCTGACGGAACTCGCCAACCTGGTGGAGGAGGAGCCAGCCTCGTCCCTTTATCCCCCTAGGGCACCGCCCTCCATAGACCTTTCTGTGGTGATGGAAATATGTGCAGCATCCAGAACAGCAGTCCCTGGGTACATGTGGCTACTGAGCACTTGAATGGAATGAAGGAAACACACAAAGCCGCCGGGCTTGTGGGTGGTGGATAGCGGCAGGCCCTGGAGTTCTCTGAATGGCCAGGCCTGGGACACAGTGTTCAGTCAGTGATGGTCACAGACCGTGGGAGCCACAAGGTGGCCTCCAGAAGCTAATGCTTGGAGAGTACAGGGCTCTTCAAGGCAAAGGTGGGAAAGCATCCAAGCAAGGGACGTTCAGTGAGGCCAAGGCCTCTACCTCATGGCTGGGAGGCTGGGGAGGCCTGGTTTGCACCTACACCCCCAGTGCCACACGCATCACAGCCCCTCTTACTTGCAAAACCGTCCCATTTGGGTGATAAGTTATGCTCACTCTCCATCACGGCCAACTGTCTGCCTTAGAAGGAAACCAGAGAGAAAGAGAGGGGGAGACTGGACAGGAGCGCCTCTGTCCTCCAGTGGCAAAGCCCAGCCCAGGCCCCCCGCGGCTGGCTCCCGGCCACGCTCGGCCCACCCCTCAGCTGTGCAGCCGGCTGGTCGGCTGGTGGAGGCACCATCACGCTCACCAAGTCTGTTTCTTCTTTCTCTGCCCCTCACCTTCTCCCTAGGATTGTGACCAGATCCACGTCGACGACGTCTCATCAGATGACAACGGCCAAGATTTAAGGTAGGAATTCGGGGTGTCCACGTGTCTATCAGTTGATTCTCAGGAGGGAAGGGCTGGTCATCAGGACCAGATATGACTGTCACTGGACCCTGAGCCCCTCTGAACTCAAAAGCACAACCCCAGACAGGAAGATCGCGAGTTCAAAGCCAGCCTCAGCAACAGCGAGGCGCTAAGCAACTCAGTGAGACCCTGTCTCTACATAAAACACAAAATAGGGCTGGGGATGTGGCTCAGTGGTCAAGTGCCCCTGAGTTCAAACCCCGGTACCAAAAAAAAAAAAGCACAACCCCGTCCTCCTCCTGCAGCCTCTTCCTGTCACCTCTCACCTCTGGCTCTGCCTATGTCTGTCACTCTCTGTGTCTGCTCACTGGAGTCGTACGTGCAGACCGTAAAAATCCGCCCTCGCCCCCCAAAATCATTGCTGCAAGAGTAGTACCCATCCTTTGGAGACCTAGTGGCATTCATTAGCATGCATGTATTTTTAATTTTTAAAAAATTGATTCAGTCAATACTCAAGAAACATTTCCTGAACAAATAAGTGGTGAGTCTGGTTTTCTCCTAAGACACGGTTTCTGGAAATGGGGTAACCGGCTGCCTGATCTAAAACGAGGCAGCTTTCAGAGGAATGAGACTGGAATGTTCCAAGCTGCCCCCGGGGACACTTGACCAGAACAGAGCTACAGCTGATCTGTGCTGACCCCAAATTATCACAGTCCAGCACCTCCAAGCCCATCGTGGATGCAGCAAGAGAGGTCTTGGTTATGGGCCGAGCTACTAGGCACTTCTCGGTGCGGGCGTCTCCCCACTCATGCCTGAACCAGAAAAGGGAGTCTCTGCTGGGGCGCTCTGCCAGCCTCTCCAAAGCCCAGCACCAGCAGAAGCAATGGGCGGCCAGACGCCTGCCACCCTCTGATTAGCATCCAGAACGTCCCTCTGCAACCAGGCTGACGAAGAGCAGCACCAGCCAGCACTCCTCAATTCCTGGAGTAAATAAACACCAGATCAGAGTTAAGGTGCCATTTCCATGAAGTCATCTCTGGGAGCCACTCTCTTTCAAGGCAGCAAGACACTGGGGGTCCGTGGCTTCCCTGCGGCAGCTCTGAGCCCTGCCTCCGGCTGCGCTGTTGGGTATCTCATGCCAAGAATCCACCGTCCAAGGATGTTTCCCAAAATCAAATTCCCCATTTAGTCATTCAAGAAATAGGC